>WNWK01035986.1:0-19435 GCA_009830355.1 Cherax destructor | reverse complement strand
AGCCCCAAAAATTTTTTTAGGATGGGGATAGTGTAAGATAGGCTAGGAAAATTGAAAGAAGGCAAAGGAAAAAATTGTGATTTTGGGGGGATAGCCTAGGATAGTGTCAGATAGGCTAGGATAGTGTGAATTGCTTAGGAAAACCAGGTATGTCAGAAGGCTAGGATAGTGGGGTTTTTCTTGGATAGCCTAGTATGGGGAAAAAAGGCTAGGATAGTGTGGATATTCAGGATAGCCTAGGATAGTGTCAGATGGGTTTAAAGGATAGTGGGGATTTTTTAGGACCCCCTAGGATAGTGAAAGTTGGCTGGTTTTTGGGGGAATTTTTTTTGATTTTTGGAAAATTAAAATAGGCTAGGATAGTGGGGTTTGCTTAGGATAGCCTAGGAAAATTGGGGGATAGCCTTTCAGTAACAACAAATCCCTTTTCCCAATAACGCAGGGGGCCTTTTTCCCCAAATTAAAAAAAAATTTTTCAATAACAAGGGGGCCCCTTTCAATAACAACAGAGAGGCCTTTCAATAACAACAGAAAAGGCCTTTCAATAACAACAGACAGGCCTTTCAATAACCAGGCATACCTTTCAAAAAACAGACGGCCTTTAATAACAAAGACGGGCCCTTTTTAAAAACAGACGGCCTTTAAAATAAAAAGGGGCCCTTTAAAAATAACAAAGACAGGCCTTTCAATAAAAACAGACAGGCCTTTCAATAACGAAAAAGCCCTTTAAATAACAACGCGGGCCCTTTTCCCCCAGGAGAGATGAAGAAAAAAAAGGGGGGAAAATTTTTTTCAACAGGTGGGTAAATTACAGATAAAAGAGATATTTGGTGGGTAAATTACAGATAACCAAATTTTACAAAAAAGGTGGGTAAATTACGGGCTAGACCAGAGATATTTGGGGGGAAAAATTACAGCTAAAAAATTTTTTACAACAGGTGGGTAAATTACAGCAATCAGAGTTTATTTACAACAAGGGTAAATTAAATAAACCAGGTTTTTTTTAACAACACCGGGAAAAAAAAGTCCCAAAAAAAAATTTAAGGGAAAAAAAGCTTGTATGGAAGATGTGAAAAATAACACAAGAAAGACTAATTACAAAAAAAAAAAACAAATATTGGGTTTAATTAAAATTTTTTAAAAAAATTTAATTTTGCAAAAGACTTTACTAAATAATAATAATAATAAAAAAAAAAGAAGAAGAAGAAAAAAAGAAGAAGAAGAAGAAGACGAAGACAAGACGAAGAAAAAAAGAAGAAGAAGAAGAAAAAAAAGGGGAAAAAGCGAAGACGAAGGAAAAAAAAAGGAAGACAAAGACGAAGAAAAAAAAAAGGGGAAAAGAAGAAGAAAAAAAGACGAAGACGAAGACAAAAAAAAAAAGAAGAAGAAAAAAAAGAAGAAGAGGGGCGAAGACGAAGAAGAAGAAGAAGAAGAAGAAGAAAAAGGAAGAAAAAAAGAAAAAAAAAAGGGAAAAAAAAAGGGGAAAGGGAAGAAGAAGAAGAAAAAAAAGACGAAGAAGAAGAAAAGACGAAGACGAAGAAGAAGAAGAAGAAGAAGAAAAAAAAGAAGACGAAGACGAAAAAAAAAAGAAGAAGAAGAAGAAGAAGAAGAAGACGAAGACGAAGACGAAGAAAAAGAAGAAGAAAAAAAAAAAGACGAAGAAGAAGAAGAACAACAACAACAAAAATAATAATTATATCTTTATTTACTCCCCAGTACATGTAAAAAGGTATACAGACCATATTGACATCAGTGACCCCACTATAAAACCCCTTTTATGTTGGGGATTTCCCCAAAAATTTGGTCAGTTTTGTCCCAGGATGCGACCCCAAAACCCCCCCCACTAATCCCGGTCCTTTTTCTGATTTAAACATGGACATCCGGGGGGGGAAAAACGCCCAATGTTTCTACCCTCGGGGAAACAACCCACCCCCAAAATTGGGGGCTTTTTAGCCACCAGGCCACGGGGCATCTTTCAGGTGATGCTAGGAGGCAGTATAACCCAAAAAGATAGGTGCAGCCACTATTCCCCAAAAGTGTGGGAAGATAATAGATATGTCGATTGCGGTAACTAGTGACATGGTCCTCAGACAAATACAGAAATTAAAACCAAAAAAATCCCCGGGCCCCGATAAAAATGTTTCAAAGTTTTAAAAAAGGGAAAGAAAAGGGGGAAAAAAAACCTTTGGCAATTTTTTTAATATACCCTTTCCCGGCATGTCAGAAAAAGGGGAAAAAAGGGCAAATGTAATACCTATTAAAAGGGAGGTAACAGGTCCTTCCGAACTATAGACCAATAAGACTTACCTCCATAGTTGGAAAATTTTTTAGAATCAATAATTAAAAAAAGGGGAATTCGTAGCCATCTTGAAAGGCATAAATTGATTAATGAATCTAAAAAAGGTTTTACTAAGGGGCGTTCTTTTTTTCAATTTACTAATTTTTTTTACTAAGGTGTTTGAGGAGGTAGATCATGGTAATGAATATGATATTGTGTATATGGACTTCAGTGGGTTTTTGATGAGTTCCACATCAGGGGAGGGGAAAAATTTAAAGGGACACAAAAAGGAGAAAATTTTTCCCGGGTAGAGGCATGGTTGACAAATAGGTGGCAGAGATTTTTTAAATGGGGGGAAATGAATGGGGCCGTCTCAAGGGGTTACACGGGGGGGCATTTTTTGGGCCCCCCGTTTTTTAAAAATTTTCATAAACGACATAGATGGGAATAAATAAAACCCTAAGAATTTTTCGTGACACCAAAAAGGCCGCCCCAAATTTATTCTAATGGGACATTAGAACACTCCAGGATGATTTGAATATACTGATGCAGTGGTCGGAGAAGTGGCAAATGCAGTTTAATGTAGACTGCAAAGTTCTAAATGTTGGGCAGGACAATAACAATGCCACATATAAACTGAATAATGTAGATCTTAATACTTGTGATTGCGAGAAGGTTTAGGAGTTCTGGTTAGTATAATTAACCAAACAGCAGTGCATAAGTTTTCCCTAATAAAGCTAACAGAATCCTTGGCATCATATTAAAAGTATAAATAATGGAAGTCCTCGGTTGTTTTTCCCAACTCTATATATCCTTGGTTAGGCCTCATCAGATTATGCTACACAGTTCTGGTCACCGTATTAAGAAGGTATAAATGCTCTGGAAAACTAAAGGAGGATGACAAAGTTGATCCCATGTATCAGAAATCTTCCTATGAAGATAGACTGAGGGCCCTGAATCTGCACTCTCTGAAAGGCATAGAATTAGGGGGATATGATTGAGGTGTATAAATGGAAAACAGGAATAAATAAAGGGGATGTAAATAGCGTGCTGAAAATATCCAGCTAAGACAGGACTCGCAGCAATGGTTTCAAGTTAGAAAAGTTCAGATTCAGGAAGGATATAGGAAAGCACTTGTTTGGTAATAGAGTTGTGGATGAGTGGAACAAACTCCCGAGTACCGTCATAGAAGCTAAGACGTTGTGTAGTTTTAAAATAGGTTAGATAAATACAGAGAGGGGGGGTGGGTGTTTCCTTATTTCCGGTGCCTATTCTTAAGTGAAGTGACCTGACTCCTTTTCCCTTCGGGGGGGATGAGGTCGGGGGATGGTTGGGGTTTTTTTTTTTTGTTGACTGACAACTTCGCTCTAAATGATATACAGAGTGAGCATTGCTCACACCAGTAACTCTCCCAGACATTCTGATGTTATACAGAGTGAGCATTGCTCACACCAGTAACTCTCCCAGACATTCTGATGCTATACAGAGTGAGCATTGCTCACACCAGTAACTCTCCCAGACATTCTGATGCTATACAGAGTGAGCATTGCTCACACCAGTAACTCTCCAGACACTGATGAGTGGATGGATCTATGGAGTGTCTTGTCAGACAACTCGGGACGGACTTAAGGTGTCCACGACGGTCGTCCATGACGTTCAGTTCGCAGACTCTGGTCGAACATAACTGAAACATCACGAAACACCTCATAATGAACAGTCCTGCGCTTAAGGCTGTGCACAATTGACTCCACTAAATAACTATCGAGTTTGTACAGACCATAATTTGAGTTATATACGCATTCCCATCATGTTCAAGAGGAGGACTCCATTATGTTTCTTTCCATGATGGAACTGTTGGGTACAATTATGTGGGCAGCAGCCCACCCTGGTGGGTGATTGCAGGAGCTAACATGGCTCAAGATTGCATTTGACACCTGGCCTGTCCTGATTGAGTACTGGTGTTGGGATAATCTGGTTTCCACAGGTTTACCTGTCTGACCAATGTATGAGAGTGGGCAAAGGGCGCAGGGATCTTCACCCAATCATCAACGTCTCGTGTTCCAGCTCTTGGTAATCTCTTTCATTAATTTATCGTCCAATAAACTATTAAAATTGTTCTGCGATCTATCGATAGATCGCAGTCAACTTTGTCTGCTTCTCCTCTGGTATACACTAAATAATATAATCCTGGTAAAACACGCTGGTATATACTAAATAATATAATCCTGGTAAGCACGCTGGTATATACTAAATAATATAATCCTGGTAAGCACGCTGGTATATACTAAATAATATAATCCTGGTAAGCACGCTGGTATATACTAAATAATATAATCCTGGTAAGCACGCTGGTATATACTAAATAATATAATCATGGTAAGCACGCTGGTATATACTAAATAATATAATCATGGTAAGCACCCGGTATACACTAAATAATATAATCCTGGTAAGCACCCGGTATGGCTATAATAATATAATCCTGGTAAGCACGCTGGTATGGTTATAATAATATAATCCTGGTAAGCACCCCGGTATGGCTATAATAATATAATCCGAAGCACCCGGTATGGCTATAATAATATAATCATGGTAAGCACGCTGGTATGGCTATAATAATATAATCCTGGTAAGCACCCCGGTATACACTAAATAATATAATCCTGGTAAGCACCCGGTATGGCTATATTAATATAATCCTGGTAAGCACGCTGGTATGGCTATAATAATATAATCCTGGTAAGCACCCCGGTATACACTAAATAATATAATCCTGGTAAACACCCCGGTATGGCTATAATAATATAATCCTGGTAAGCACCCCGTATGGCTATAATAATATAATCCTGGTAAGCACCCGGTATGGCTATAATAATATAATCCTGGTAAGCACCGGTATGGCTATAATAATATAATCTGGTATGCACCCGGTATGGCTATAATAATATAATCCTGGTAAGCACGCTGGTATGGCTATAATAATATAATCCTGGTAAGCACGCTGGTATGGCTATAATAATATAATCCTGGTAAGCACCCCGGTATGGCTATAATAATATAATCCTGGTAAGCACGCTGGTATAGCTATAATAATATAATCCTGGTAAGCACGCTGGTATGGCTATAATAATATAATCCTGGTAAGCACCCGGTATGGCTATAATAATATAATCCTGGTAAGCACGCTGGTATGGCTATAATAATATAATCCTGGTAAGCACGCTGGTATGGCTATAATAATACAATCCTGGTAAGCACCCCGGTATAGCTATAATAATATAATCCTGGTATGCACCCCGGTATATCTATAATAATATAATCCTGGTATGCACCCCGGTATGGCTATAATAATATAATCCTGGTAAGCACCCCGGTATGGCTATAATAATATAATCCTGGTAAGCACGCTGGTATGGCTATAATAATATAATCCTGGTAAGCACCCGGTATGGCTATAATAATATAATCCTGGTAAGCACGCTGGTATGGCTATAATAATATAATCCTGGTAAGCACCCGGTATGGCTATAATAATATAATCCTGGTATGCACCCCGGTATGGCTATAATAATATAATCCTGGTAAGCACGCTGGTATGGCTATAATAATATAATCCTGGTAAGCACGCTGGTATGGCTATAATAATATAATCCTGGTAAGCACCCCGGTATGGCTATAATAATATAATCCTGGTAAGCACGCTGGTATGGCTATAATAATATAATCCTGGTAAGCACCTTGGTATGGCTATAATAATATAATCCTGGTAAGCACCCCGGTATGGCTATAATAATATAATCATGGTAAGCACCCCGGTATGGCTATAATAATATAATCATGGTAAGCACCCGGTATGGCTATAATAATATAATCCTGGTAAGCACCCCGGTATGGCTATAATAATATAATCATGGTAAGCACCCCGGTATGGCTATAATAATATAATCCTGGTAAGCACCCCGGTATGGCTATAATAATATAATCCTGGTAAGCACCCCGGTATGGCTATAATAATATAATCCTGGTAAGCACCCCGGTATGGCTATAATAATATAATCCTGGTAAGCACCCCGGTATGGCTATGGCTGAATGGTCTTTTTTCGGAGATTCAACTCATTTACTAAGTTCTCTGTTATTATTTGCAACAATTATATTTTTTCAATAGCAAATAATATTGACATAATTATCATATCAACTTGTTGGTATATAATTATTTATAACGAACTCAGTATTGACATAACACCTCTCATAAAATGCATAATTATTTTTTTGGGGGGGGCAATAAAATTTCAAATTTGTTGTTTTCATGGCCAATGTTTGTCTTATATCGCACCCAGGTCATCCATAAAAGCCATTACGATCATAATAATTCTTTGGGAACTGCCATTCCTACGATGAGTGATGATTCCCCCCTCCCCCCGGCCCCATAAACACTATGAAAGTCTGAAGAACATCAACAATATGGACTTCTGGCTACTACTGCCCACAAAATGGGTACTACTGCCCACAACATGGGTATGTTGTGGGAAATTCTGAGATGGAACACCTCTACCCCTACCTCTCTACCCCACATAATTTGCATTGTAAGTCCAGTATACCTGGCACATAATATCCTTGCTTAGATATGTATTGTCTTGGTAGGTAGGTTAAGATAGGGACTCCTTTTTAAAATAAAGAATTATTTATAGTTGTTAGTGAATAATTTATGTCAGCTGAGTAGGTGTAAATTAATTAATAATTAGTTAGCTATAGTCTAACAAATTCCAATGTTTCACTTTTGTGGTGTTCCTGGGAAATAAGCATCATTTCCCAATTCTTTATAACTAAAAAAAAATTAAAAAGCAAAAACTTTGCTTTTGTGGTTAGGACACTTGTGGAACACTTTCAAGAATGACTGATGTAAAACTATTATGTTCTAGGGTTTTGCTTGACAAATATAAAAACAGGGACTCACAAACCAGCATTAAGCTCTGGCTACCTGAGACGACACATCAGAAGAAGCATCAAGAGGCTGCAATCATTATCCAGATGCATTCTGCTACATTTGTGGTCAAGTCATTAAGACAAGAACAAAGAAGTTCTCTGAAACAGCATCTAAAAAAAATGTGTGAAGCTTACAAAGCATATTTTGGCATGCCAGTTGTGGACCAAGACAAGACCTGGGCACCTCATGTTGCTTGTGAGCATTGTAAGACAAGACCTGGGCACCTCATGTTGCTTGTGACCATTGTAAGACAAGACCTGGGCACCTCATGTTGCTTGTGACCATTGTAAGACAAGACCTGGGCACCTCATGTTGCTTATGACCATTGTAAGACAAGACCTGGGCACCTCATGTTGCTTGTGACCATTGTAAGACAAGACCTGGGCACCTCATGTTGCTTATGACCATTGTAAGACAAGACCTGGGCACCTCATGTTGCTTGTGAGCATTGTAAGACAAGACCTGGGCACCTCATGTTGCTTGTGACCATTGTAAGACAAGACCTGGACACCTCATGTTGCTTGTGACCATTGTAAGAAAACATTGGAAGGTAAGAAAGTCATTAGTTATATGATGGGTAAAGTCTTGAATTAATTAATTATTTTGTTCCTTTACAGGATGGTATAGAGGAGAAAACAGAGCCATGAAGTTTGCTGTTCCTAGAATATGGCGTGAACCCACTGATCACTCAACCAACTGCTACTTCTGCCTGGTGAACCCACTGATCACTCAACCATCTTCTACTTCTGCCTGGTGAACCCACTGATCACTCAACCAACTGCTACTTCTGCCTGGTGAACCCACTGATCACTCAACCAACTGCTACTTCTGCCTGGTGAACCCACTGATCACTCAACCAACTGCTACTTCTGTCGGGTGGGTCTTGAAGAGAGATATATAGGTTGTGAAAGACACTCCTTGTAAGGATGGTTACGATATATTTACAGTATGTGAAGGAGAGATCCCAGCCCCCATCCGTTCAGCTTGTATGTCTATGACTTCCGAGAGCGCACGCCTATGCGTCGCTATGCACATGCGCTGAGCCTCTGACGTCAGCGGGTATCGTGATGTCACACGCAAAGAGACCAGCTGTAAAACTAGGATGAATGCTGGTACACTACACAAGTGTACATATGATACTGACACGATAGCTCGGCAATGTTATCGTATGACGTCTCGGCATACTAAACAGCTCTATAGGCTGAACAGACAGGTGGTACTGGGTGAATCTATGCAATAGCAAACACATTATAACTTGGAACTAGTCAAGATTAATCTTACTCTCGCACTTCTTGAGTTAATGGTACTTAAGAGAATTTTAAAAGGATCTAGATATAATGGATTATATATAATACAATTACAATTTGCAAATTTGATCGATCAATCGATGTGTATTCATGCACTCTACGGCTTCTGAGGAAGAATAAATATTTACAGGGAAGAAGTTTTAACAGGAAAGATAAACTCGGCGCACACGGGTTATACTGTTAAAACTCAGAACTCGGAGAGAACTTGAACACACAAAAATCTTACTAGATACTAGAAATCTGATAACCAAACACACAGTCAATAACGTCAGTTCTAGTCTGGATTTTCTAATTTTCTATCTTTAGCTCACAACTTATGATCACTTTCCTACTGAAGGAATGAACAAACTCGGTTGAGTGGATTGATCTCTCCCCGGTTGAAATAGTTAGCTCAATGACACAAAGTATGAGCAAAGGAGAACGGCTCTCACTATCTCTTACTGCAGGTAATAATTACTCGACACACGACACTTTACTCTGCAAAGGCTTACTGTCAACTGGAAGGAACACTATCTGGAACACGAGGGACAACAACTCGCACTCTAGTGAATACACTAGCAACAGAAACGGCTTTCTGAAATTACTTTTGCATCAGCGAGAGATGCTATAACTCATTCAAATAGTCTTTCTTCAACAAATCGTCCCCTGGAGAGGAACTACTACTTGAACTAGCAACATTGCAAGGATAGACTCAGTACTCAAGGCGGTCCGGGATACCTCCGGCACCCTAGGCATCTGAACGCTATCTTGCATGCAAGATATTGTAGGGGCTGAATTCCAGACAGAAGTGACAGCAATACTAGTGTCTTGACCGCTCGGCAACGTTAACAAATAGAACACATACTTTCTACAAGAACTAATCTGAACTTCACATTCCGCATCACTCTGGCAAATCTCTGATACAAGCTGGGAGAACAAACACATTGCTCAAAGGCTAGAGACTGTCTTTCAGTCATTAAGGGACTATGAGGACTGTTTACTGACTCATTATCATTATAACTCTGAATAGCAGCACACACAGTATTATCGCACGCATTTACTTGACCATCATTGCCTTGACGGGCAGAAAACACATAGTTATCACTTGAATTTACTTGAGACATGGCTTCGAGCAACAGAACAAGAATTGAAATGAAACAAAATTTACACAAGTATACAGCACAATATAGCTTAACTGGTAGAAATTATTAACTATTCTGCATAAGTAACACGGATAATTGCACAATAACACTAAAGAAAAGATAACTCACTGGAAATTGACTTGACAAGAAAATTCAACACACTAAAATAAAACAATCTAGCTTTACTTGAGCTAACTGCAAAATGAGTTTTCTTTTCTTTTAAATATCAACAAATATTGCAACACATTAAAAGAATTAAATGCACAACTAATTAAAAGAATTCAATAATGGTTATGGCAAGAGCAACAATCTGATATAACAATTCAGTAGAATTATTCACTGGCAAAAAATTAAAGTAACTTTACTGCTTGAATCACTTAGAAAGTTCACTGGAATATTACTTATTACACTTAGGAAATGACAAGTTACTTGAGCAATTAAACACAACAAAATTGATAAAAACAAGGTGAATACTGGGGAATGTAATTTACACAAAATCAATTTCAGGAATGACTGATTGATAAAAAATCACACTGGGGTAAATTATTTACACACAACACAAAGATATTAGAAATAAAATAGTTTGAACACTCTTACTCTTAATTGCAAGCAAAGCAAAGTAACTCAATGAAACAGTTACTGGAACAATTTACTAAGAACACTGACTTTAAACAAACTTAAGAGTGAATTTGTTCAACAACACATGAAAACAAATGAAAAATTAATGACAATAAAATGGTTTTAACACTTACATACGCTGGAAGATACTAACATCAAAGGCACAGAACAGATAACTTACTGCTTATACAAAGTCATTCTCTTGTTGACTATAAATATATATATATTTATTGGAGCAAAATAATATCTTCAGTAAATTATTTCTCTAGTCTGCAAAATGAAGGCACATTAGCACTATACAAAAAAGAACAAGTACACAAAACAATATTGGGTGCAATGGGAAGAATAACACTGACTGCAACACATAAGAATTAGCAGGGAATACTACTGGTAAAAGGTTAAAAATTGCTTGGAGGAGAAAACAATATGTAGTTACTGGGGGCAAGCAAAATTAATTAATTACACAATTAACATTAACAAACAAGGGTAAATGAATAATTGAATATATCTGGGATAGTACACTTGGTGAAACACAATTAACAAGGGAAAAAGAAAATTAAACAACACATGGACAATGCTGGGGGAAATTTTTTTTTTAAATCTTTTAAAATTACTACTTGGTGGAATATTGGAACAGTAGATAACTTTAACAAATCTGTACTTACTGCATACTTAGTAACACAACGAAACTGTGTCTATGACACAGAACACTTCCCAGGATAACTCAAAATTTCAACTGGCAGAATTGTCTCAACACACGAAATTGTCTCTAGATTATCTGAAAAATAAAACAACAACACAGTAATTGTCTCTAGGGTTTAAAACTTGACTGCAGCGTGGTATAGTGGTGTTGGAGGATGGTGGTGGAGGATGGTGGTCTGGTCCACTCGTGCAGATATCTAGGAGTAATTTGCATAAACCGACGAACTACGAACCCAGGCTTTCTAAAGTTGGCACAACAGTTCAGAAGAAACACACTCAGGACGCTCGACCTGATTCGTAGCCAGTAAACTGCTTGCAGGACCCAGTTAAGGGTGAAATAATCCACACTTAATGCTTTGTGTGGGGGTGGACAGGCGACTCACGTGGTCAAGGCGTCTGCCTTAGCGTGGGTGGTGGGGGGTGGTTGGGTGGAGAGGCCTACACCGCTTCCCGCACGCCTGTTGCTTACGCTGTTATTAAAAACACATGGTAATTTAACCCAGGGTGGCTTGAATAACCCAGGATACCACAGGGATGGTATTGTCACTCAGAACAGCAATACACTGGAGTACAAGGGCGGTAAAATGCGTGAACTGAACTCACGTGGCTTACTTCTCAGACAGCAGAGTGGCTTGCTGGCTTAGTAGAATATTTTCACACAGATTGACTGGCTTGGGATCTTGTAACAAATTAGCACAGCAAGGTAGAAGCTGGCTTAAGCCTAGGCTGACGTAACTGGTGGTGCCTTACTGGCTGAATATGGTACTCTTCCCTCACAAACTGGCTTATTCATTCAGAATTTGCAAAACCCGGGTCAACCCCTCGTAGGTTTTAACAAATTAACATATGAAGCACTTAGCTGACCAGGAGATACTGTAGATATTGTAGACTGCTTGGATGTAGGTAGCTGGTAGCGTGGTTTCTGGAGGCTGTTTGCTTGCTTGTCGTCGTCTATCTCTCTATAACAGCGTAATCGATAAAAATTACGGCACACCGCTGTCACCACTTGTCGGGTGGGTCTTAAAGAGAGATATATAGGTTGTCAAAGACACTCCTTGTAAGGATGGTTACGATATATTTACAGTATGTGAAGGAGAGATCCCAGCCCCCGTCCGTTCAGCTTGTATGTCTATGACTTCCGAGAGCGCACGCCTATGCGTCGCTATGCACATGCGCTGAGCCTCTGACGTCAGCGGGTATCGTGACGTCACACACAAAGAGACCAGCTGTATAACTAGGATGAATGCTGGTACACTACACAAGTGTACATATGATAATGACACGACACTTCTGCCTGGTGAACCCACTGATCACTCAACCAACTGCTACTTCTGCCTGGTGAACCCACTGATCATTCAACCAACTGCTACTTCTGCCTGGTGAACCCACTGATCACTCAACCAACTGCTATTTCTGCCTGGTGAACCCACTGATCACTCAACCAACTGCTACTTCTGCCTGGTGAACCCACTGATCACTCAACCAACTGCTACTTCTGCCTGGTGAACCCACTGATCACTCAAACAACTGCTACTTCTGCCTGGTGAACCCACTGATCACTCAACCAACTGCTACTTCTGCCTGGTGAAACCACTGATCACTCAACCAACTGCTACTTCTGCCTGGTGAACCCACTGATCACTCAGCCAGCTGCTACTTCTGCCTGGTGAACCCACTGATCACTCAACCAACTGCTACTTCTGCCTGGTGAACCCACTGATCACTCAACCAACTGCTACTTCTGCCTGGTGAACTCACTGATCACTCAACCAGCTGCTACTTCTGCCTGGTGAGCCAACTGATCACTCAACCAACTGCTACTTCTTCCTGGTGAACCCACTGATCACTCAACCAACTGCTACTTCTGCCTGGTGAACCCACTGATCACTCAACCAGCTGCTACTTCTGCCTGGTGAACCCACTGATCACTCAACCAACTGCTACTTCTGCCTGGTGAAACCACTGATCATTCAACCAACTGCTACTTCTTCCTGGTGAACCCACTGATCACTCAACCAGCTGCTACTTCTGCCTGGTGAACCCACTGATCACTCAACCAACTGCTACTTCTGCCTTGTGAACCCACTGATCACTCAACCAACTGCTACTTCTGCCTGGTGAACCCACTGATCACTCAACCAGCTGCTACTTCTGCCTGGTGAAACCACTGATCACTCAACCAACTGCTACTTCTGCCTGGTGAACCCACTGATCACTCAACCAGCTGCTACTTCTGCCTGGTGAAACCACTGATCACTCAACCAACTGCTACTTCTGCCTGGTGAACCCACTGATCACTCAACCAACTGCTACTTCTTCCTGGTGAACCCACTGATCATTCAACCAGCTGCTACTTCTGCCTGGTGAACCCACTGATCACTCAACCAACTGCTACTTCTGCCTGGTGAACCCACTGATCACTCAACCAACTGCTACTTCTGCCTGGTGAACTCACTGATCACTCAACCAACTGCTACTTCTGCCTGGTGAACCCACTGATCACTCAACCAACTGCTACTTCTGCCTGGTGAACCCACTGATCACTCAACCAACTGCTACTTCTGCCTGGTGAACCCACTGATCTCTCAACCAACTGCTACTTCTGCCTGGTGAACCCACTGATCACTCAACCAACTGCTACTTCTGCCTGGTGAACCCACTGATCACTCAACCAACTGCTACTTCTTCCTTGTGAACCCACTGATCACTCAACCAACTGCTTCTTCTTCCTGGTGAACCCACTGATCACTCAACCAACTGCTAATTCTGCCTGGTGAACCCACTGATCACTCAACCAACTGCTACTTCTGCCTGGTGAACCCACTGATCACTCAACCAACTGCTACTTCTGCCTGGTGGATCCTTACAAACGCCGAACTGGGAAAAATGCACCTGCTATTTCCTATCCAGACCTTCCCTCTTCTGTTGCACCAGTACCACACAGTGCTGATCTTCCTGTACCTACACCTCCAGAGAGAAGACAACGTCAGAAGAAGAAAGCAGCAAATCAGAAAATGAAGAGCACAGTGAACAAGACTATAATCTCACACATGCAGCTGTTGGGAGGAATCCTTACTACCCAAACCAAACAGACCTCAATGACCTTATCAGAGATCTTCGTTTGACAAAGTCAAATGCTGAGCTTTTGATTTCAAGGCTCAAGGAGTGGGACTTGGTGGATGAAAGTGTGCAAGAGACAAGGCAAAGAAAGCGTCACAAGCATTTCTCAAGCTTCTTCACTAATTAAGACAGGTTGTGCTATTGTAATGATGTATCAGGCTTGTTTGATGCAATTGGAATTGCATTCAATCCAGATGAGTGGAGACTCTACATTGACAGCTCCTCCAGAAGCCTAAAACCTGTACTTCTGCACAATAGGAACACGTATCCATCTCTTCCTTGGTTCATTCACTGCATCTTAAGGACTACAACAGTGTCAAACTTCTACTGGAAGCTTTGAACTATGATAAGTATGGCTGGGAGGTTATTGGAGACTTCAAAATGGTGGCATTTTTATGGGACTCCAAGGAGGTTTTACCAAGTTTCCCTGTTATCTCCGTCACTGGGATAGTAGAGACAGAGCAGCACATTACCATATGAAGCACTGGCCTCAAAGGACTGGGTTCTCACAAGGAAGACATAATATCAAACATAAACCATTGGTGGATCCTCAAAAGATTCTGTTCCCTCCGTTACACATCAAACTAGGGATAATAAAACAGTTTGTTACAGTTCTTGACAAAGAGTCTGTAGCCTTCAAGTATCTTCAAGACTTCTGTCCAAAGCTGTCAGAGACAGAGGTGAAGGCTGACATCTTCACTGGAATACAAGTCAGGACAATCATGGAGTGCTCAGAATTTCCAAAGAAGCTCACAGAGAAGGAAAGGAAGCCTGGGAGAGTTTTGTTGCTGTAACACAGGGCTTTCTGGGCAACAACAAGGCTGACAATTATGTGGAACTTGTTGAGACCTTGGTAAAAACCTATGGTCAGATAGGCTGTAGAATGTCCCTTAAGGGACATACTCAGAGGAGCAAGGGCAGCGCTGCCACCAAGATATAATGGACTTTGAACACAGATATCAGCGATTTTATAATGAAAACATGATGGAAGACAACATTTGGGGCTTAACGGGAAAGGTATTTGTTGCTGCTTGCAAATCTAGAAAAACTGCTCATTATTAACTTTGTAAATATGTTTCAGAAAGTTTAAAATAAAACTTGTGTAAATTTGATTTTATGTAAATTTTATTTATTTTATTATATATTTTTGTTTTACATCCAAAACTAGCAAAAAAATATTTAAATTTAGTCATTTTTGGTCAAAAATTCGTCGTGTGAGCCACAAAAGCAAAGTTTAAAAGGAATAATGGACATTTTCTATTGTTGGGCAATAAAAGAAGTTGGAAAATAACACTTACTTGGCAGGAACAAAAATTGATGGAATATAGTATAGATAATAAAATATGTAAGTTAACACGAACCCCAATATTAATAAGTTACATTGTTTGGTTTTAATGTTATCCTAGGTTAAATATGAATAATATACATTCTATGTGCCTATAATATATGAATGTGCAATATCTGTGTACGTAGTCCCTAATAATTACTTACACTGGCTAGAAACTACAGGTGTTTAAAAATAAATGTAAAATAAATATCATGTGTATAAAAGCGGTGAATAATTATAATGTGTTGAGTAATGATAGTAATAACAAATAGTTATTCCTTCATTAATTAAACACACTGAGTGTCCGTGGTTCAACCCCCTGTTTGGGGAATTATGAGTTACCTGTATGAGTCTCATCAGCTCAGTCATACAAATAATCTCACTAGTTACCGCGGTGGAGTCGCTCCTGGTCACAGCAAGCGACTCCCTCCATAACACACGCACTCTGACACATCTATCCTGGACCAGTATTATAAATTGCAATTAGATAACACCAATAGTTACGGTGTTAAGTAAGTAAGTAAGTAGTTTATTCAGGTATACACAAATACATGTTCATACATTATCATACATAGCAGCATATGTGTAGAGAACCCTCCAGGATAACCCAAAAGTCAGAGTGACTTATTTCCATTGGGGTCCTTTTATACTTTAATATTTTACATTGTAGGATATATATGTTATTATATTATAAAGGATATATGTATACTAGGAATAAGGTAAAAAAGTTATTTACATATACATGTGTGTTAGCTAAAAATAAAAATCATTCTCCTCCTTTCTGTCGCTACATTCATTAGGTACCTTTTGGTTCTCTTCTTGAACTGGTTCATGCTGTGACTGGCTTTGACATGTGCAGGCAATCTGTTCCATTCCTTTTTGCTGTAAAATAAAAGGTGTTTGAAGCCTGGCCACTGACTGTGGGAACTACAAAGTTGTGCTCTCTCCCCTAGTACTATGACTGCTTTGGTTCCCAGCCTTGACAAAATTGGCAGCAAGATATTCTGGACATTGTTTGTGAGCAATTTTATAAACTTGATTTAATTTAAGTTGTTTCTCTTTTCAATATTCAGCAAAACTTGTTGTAATTCATCCTGGCCTACATCTCATCATCCTGGCCTACATGCTCATACCCCGGGCCCTACTGTAATTCCCGGCCTAATGCTCATCATCCTCCCCTACACTTTTCCCGGCCTACATGCTCAAACCCGGGCCTAATGCTCATCACCCGGGCCCTACATGCTCATCATCCTGGCCTACATGCTCATCATCCTGGCCTACGCAAATGTTCGATTAGTTGTAGGTTGTGTAAATTGGACTGATAGGAAAGGGGGGAAGGGGTTCCCTTTAATATTGACCACCAGTTCCCCAAAATTTTGGTGGCCACTGGAATCATTGAGCACCCACAGTCCTTTTTTTATCCCCCTAATTTGGGCTATGGGGTTGATAAAATAGAAAGGTTCTTTGGGGTGAGGGGGCCATTCCTTCTCTTATTTCCTCCTTTGACTTATTCCCCAACTCGATACGGTTTATTTTCCCAGCAGGACGACGGTATTGTTGGTTTGCCCCAAATTTTGGGGACCGTGACTCCATCCTCCTGTTCCTCAGGACGGGCCCCCGGGTGACATGTGTTCCTGGGGAAATGGCGACTCTTCCCTCCCTTTCCCCCCAATTGTAGAATTATCACTAATTACTCTACGTTTACTTTCAGAAAAGCTCAATGTTTTTTTCCAAAAAATAATTTAATTTTTTTACTATTATGTTACTTTTTTTTTCCCACCATTCCCTTAATACTCATACTTAATTTTTTAAAAAATGTAATTTATTTTCCTTAAGAAATTTAAATTTTTACTTTTATATTGCCACCCTACTAAACATTTTACAATGTAATATCATCATATTGTTTTGAACAATGTAATATCATTATTTGAACAAAAATTATTATCATCTTTGTAATTTGTACAATCTATATTTAAATAAAACAAACTCAATATTTCTCTAATATTATGTACATAGTCTAAAGTCATTGATTGCCCCCCCTAATGCCTGGCATGTCAGTGGCTCTCCTTACTTCACCACTGTCAGTGGCTCTCCTCCCTTCACCATGGCCAGTGGCTCTCCTTGCACTTCACCGGCTTTCAGTGGTTCTCCTTACTTCCCGGGCATGTCAGTGGTCCTCCGCATTTCCCCCCGGCATGTCAGGGGCTCTCCCCACTTCCCCTGGCATGTCATGGCTCCCCTTATTGTTTATGTTTTTAAATT
The DNA here is from genome assembly GCA_009830355.1 of Cherax destructor. Taxonomy (NCBI): domain Eukaryota; kingdom Metazoa; phylum Arthropoda; class Malacostraca; order Decapoda; family Parastacidae; genus Cherax; species Cherax destructor. The sequence goes on along the minus strand of WNWK01035986.1, from coordinate 1,716 downwards.
TAAAAAAACCTTTTGAAAACTTGTAATGAAATAAATATTTAAATTTGAATTTGTTTTTCCCCACAGTTCACAAGGGCACTTCCCACTAATTTCCTCGTTGAAATTGATCCATTAAGATCGGGGCCGATGAATGGTGTTAAAAAAATCTTCCCCGCCATCATGTCGCTCGTCGTCTTTCCCCCATTAAAAATTATTGGTTTTTTTTAATGCCCCTTTAAAGGATAAATTCGCACTTTATTGGAAGTGGGCCATAATCCTTTCGGCATTGCAAAAGCCCCTTCCCCGACCTCATTCTGGGGACACCCACCCATTTGGGGCTCCCCCCGCTCTCCCCACTCACTCAATAACCCGACCCCGGACGCCCAAGCCCAGGGGTCTCTCCCGCATGCCTAAGACCCTTCTGTTGGTTCCTTCTTCCCAAACCCCGTATAATGTGAACCCAAAAACAACATTTTGGATATCTATTCACATTGGAAAGTTTTTCAGTACAATTTGGGAAAACCCCTATTTTCCCACCGGCATGGGTGAAACGTTGAAATTTTCCCTAACGCTTCCCTTTACCTGGTAGCAAATAGGTACCTGGGTGTTAGTCCCCCTGTGGGGTGGCATCCCGGGGGAAAAAAAGGACCACAATTTTAATAAAAAATAATAATTTTCTTTATTACTAACAGTACATTACAAGGTATACAGACCATGTTGCATCAATGACATACTACTTGAAAGCCACTTGTTATTGTTTCCCCAAAAAGGGGCCCCGGGGACTTTGGGTTTTTAAAGCTCTCGTTTCACACGGGCCCGGGTTCGATTCCCGGCAGGGTGGAAACATTTCGATGTGTTTCCCTACACCTGTTGTCCTGTTCACCTAACAAAAAAGGGACCGGGTTTTTCGACTGGTGTGGGTCCATCCCGGGGCAAGTGGGGAAATGGAAATAAGACAACAGTCCTCATGGCCTACTTTTTTGGGTTATCCTGGGGGGCTAACCTTGGGGAACATACGAAAAAATCTTTCTTAATCAATCTATATCTAATTTCAGAGATAGTTTTAAGAAACACCGAAAAGGCCTGGCTTCTCTCATAAATCCCCGGGGATAATGTAAACAAAAAAGATTCTCCAGAACCAGGATTAGTAGTTTTCCTCCCGTTGAGAATCCCCCTCCGAAAAAAACCTGGACAGTTGCTGGAACGCATGGGGCAAAATTAACGTTCAAGAGGACGGGTGGGAAGTCAACGAAGTCCGGAAACTGTTGTGGAAACAAACCCATTCTCGTTTCCCCGAATATAAATTATTTTCTGGGAACATCCCGGAAAGACACCAGGAAAGGGAAGAACATTGTTCTTGTTGGGGACATCAATTAGGTACATGGATAAAAGGGCCCTTTTGCTTTAAGTAAAAGTAGGAGACAGAGGGTTTTTTCTTTCCTGGGGCTGGGATGGAGGATATTGTTGGGGCTGGACGCTCTGTGAGGGAATGGGGCAATCCTATTATCTGTCTCAGTGCTGGGGCAACGATGTTGGCAAAGGGGGGAGGACCTGCAGGTATAGGTCACAATAGCTAAAAGGAAAAAGGGGGGAACCGTCGGTATTTGCCCAAAAGGGTTGGTGAATGGTTTTCAAGAATTGGGGGCCCAAATTTCTGGCTGGAAAAAACTGAAGGGAAAAATAACATTCTGAAAACCCCGGGTTTTTTCTTTAGAAATGACATGTATGTCAGGGGGG
>WNWK01035985.1:0-19435 GCA_009830355.1 Cherax destructor | reverse complement strand
TTAAATTGAAAAATTTTTAGATTTAGAAAGGACATAGGCAAGTACGGGTTTTTCGAACAGTTTTTAGATGCGTGAAAACCCCGAGTACTGTGATAAAAACAGGCCCTTTTGGGTGGCTTTTAAAAGAGTTTGGGACAAAAATGAGTGGGGGGGCGGGGTTTGTTTTGTGCGTGAGTACGGGAAAAATTTTTTAGGTGGGGGTTTTTGAAAAGGGACCTCCCTTGTATAAAAAAAGGTTTCTGCAGTGTTCCTCCATTCTTTTTCCTTATGTTCTTATAGAGTGCCACCCCCCCCCTTTTCCCGGGGATACTTCTGTCTATTTTGGAAAAATTTTAAAAACCCTGAATGTGACATTCGGCGGGAAGCCCCGATTTTTCATTAAAACCATGTCCGTTATTGAAAAACATCAATATTCCCCGGGACTTGAAACCCAATCTCAACTCGTCCATCTTATTCCTAGCACTACGATTTGGGGGTAATATATATTTAGAAAACCCTCCTTCCTCTTTCCCCTTCCTGCTCATCTTTTCCTTCCCCCACTAACCTTTTTATGTCCTTGTAAACCCCCATGTAAAACATTTTTCCATTCCACCTTATTCTGCCTATTACAAAATTCTCCACAACTTAAAAATATTACTACACTGGGACTTTTTGTTTTCCCCCAAAACCCATACCACTAACTTTTCAAAAATTTAAACCCCCAACAGCCCCCCCTCCCCCGCGGGCCAGTCCCCCCTTTTTTCCCAACCTGGATAAAAAGAACCCCACCCCTTGGATACATGTCATTTCGGCCAAGAAGAGGCAGAAATGACATGTAATTGGAGGGGAAGCCTTTTATCCAGAAATAAAGAAAGGAGAAACACTGCAGCAGGCCTGTTGGCCCATACTAGGAAAGTCCTTCACAATCCATCCCAAAAAGAAAAAATTGGGGCCCAAACCTAATTTTAAATTCTATCCAAGAAATATGCTTTAATGATTCTATTAACTCAAGTGCGAGTCCCACTCAAATCCAACCCCTCTCACTCATGTATTTATCCAACCTAAGTTTGAAACTACCCAAGGTCCTTGCTTCAATAACCCTACTAGGCAGACTGTTCCACTCATCAACTACCCTATTTCCAAACCAATATTTTCCTATATCCTTTCTAAATCTAAACTTATCCAATTTGAATCCATTATTGGGGTTCTCTCTTGGAGAGATATCCTCAAGACCTTATTTATATCCCCCTTATTAATACCCATCTTCCACTTATATACCTCGATCATGTCTCCCCTCATTCTTCGTCTTACAAGGAATGTAATTTAAGGGTCTTCATCTTTCTTCATACGGAAGATTTCTAATGCTATGAATTAACTTTGTCATTCGTCGCTGAATGGTTTATAACGAATTTATATCCATTCTGTAAAATGGAGACCAGAACTGAGCTGCGTAATCTAGGTGAGGCCTTACTAATGATGTATAAAGCTGTAATATAACCGCTGACTTCTGTTGCTTACACTTGGATATAAATCCCAGTAATTATTTGCTTTATTTCTTACGGTTAGGCATTGCTGACTTGGTTTAAGGTTGCTGCTTACCATAACCCCAAATCCTTTTCGCATTCTGTACGGCTGAGATCAACATTATTAAGCTGGTAGGTGCTAGGGTTATGAAATTCCCGAGCTTTAGAACTTTGCACTTATCTACATTGAACTGCATTCGCCACTTTTCTGACCAAATTGAGTTTGTCTCAAATCCTCCTGAAGTTCCCTGACATCTACCCTGAATCGACTATCCTACCATTCGTGTCATCAGCGAACTTGCTCATATCACTAGTAATTCCTCGTCAAGGTCATTTATATATATTATAAAACAACAACGTCCAAAACCGATCCCCTGTGGAACGCCACTTGTTACAGATCCTCACCTAGATTTCAACCCCATTAATGCACACCCTGCTTCCTACGGAGCCATGACTCGATCCATGAAAACACTTTCCCCCAATGCCGTGTGAGCAGCCACTTTCTTTAACAGTCTCTGATGTGGTACTCTATCAAAAGCCTTACTAAAATCCAAATAAACAATATCGAATTCCTTTATCATGATCAACTGCCTCAAAAGCCTTACTGAAAAAGTTAATAAATTACTTAGGCAGGAACGGCCCTCGGAGAATCCATGTTGAGTATCATTAATCAAATTATGCCTATCGAGATGGCTTCTATGTTATCAGCTATAATCGACTCTAATAATTTGCTCACAATTGATGTTAGACTTTTGGGCGGTATTGATGGTAACGACTTGTCCCTCTGCTTTAAAATAGGAATTACATTAGCCATCTTCCACATATCAGACACTACACCTGTTTGAAGAGATAGGTTAAAATGTTAGTTAAGGGTTCACAGAGTTCCATTTGCATTCCTTAAGAACACTTCAAAAAGCTCATCAGGACCTGGCGATTTATTTTGCTTCAAACGTCTATCTGTTTGATAACCATTTCGGTAGTGACTGTGATACTACATAATTTATCTTCTTCAGGCCCACTAAAATACCTAATTCTTGAATATTATTAGTGTTTCCTGAGTGAAACTGAGAGAAAATAATTATTAAAAATAGAGCACATATCATTCTCTTGTCAGTAAGATGCCCATAATATTTTTAAGGGACTCATCTTATCTCAAACTTTTGTTCTATACACCTGAAAACTTTTTAAGTTAGTTTCGAATCCCTAGCAACTTTAATTTCGTAGTCCCGTTTAGCTTTTCTTATCCCTTTAACGTCCCTCTAATGTCAATATACTGATTCATAAGATAACCCTCACCTTTTGATACGCCTATAAATTCCTTTTTTCTGCCCTAAAAGATATTTGAGTCATTATTCATCCATTTGGGTCATTTCTACTTGATCTAATTTTTATATGATAAATGTTCTTTGGGCAGCATGTATAGTGTTCAGAAAACTGTCATATTGATAGCTCTCTTCATTACCCCAGTCCACAGATGATAAGTGTTCTCTAAGTCCATTGTAATCTGCTAAGCGAAAATCTGGGACCGTTACTGAGTTATCCCTACTATGAAACTTCCATTCAATGCCAAAGGTAATTGATTTGTGGTCGCTTGCGCCGAGTTCCCCCGTAATTTCTAAATTATTAACAAGGGTTTCCTTGTTTGCCATAACTAAGTCAAGCAGGTTATTTCCCTTGTAGGTTCTGTCACAAACTGCTTCAAAAACAATCTTGAACTACTTCAAGAAGTCGTTAGATTCTAAATTCCCAGTCAAAAATTCCAATCAATTTGACTAAAGTTGAAGTCTCCCAGAATAACTACGTTATCGTGCATGTGGTTTAAAAATTTTCCCTCCCATAGTAGTCTCCTTGGTCCCTATCTAAGTTTGGGGACGGTATATCACACCTAAAATCAATTTTTCATTCTTATGTTATTATGAGTAAAGGAGTTATTGGATGAAAGGTACTAGGTACTGATTTGTTGAGAACTATTTCAAGAGAATATATATATATGTGGACTAAATTAAATGGACAGACAGTAAATATGATGTAAAATTAATTTAGAAGTAAGATTTGATTTATAGCATAAAGATAAAGCAAGTAACAGCACTAAAAAAAAGTAAATTGTATATGAGGTAGTTGGTACTAGCTAGTAAAAGTTAGTACAAAGAATTGCACAATAATGTAGTAGGAACATACACTAATACAGCACACGTATATTATGTGTTGAGGACAATAGGTTAATCAGTAATGGAATGTCAGCTTGTCTAAGAAGTTGGTGAGATCACGTTCGTTTGATATAGGAAATTGCTGACCTGGTGATGCTTTTCGAACTAGTATTTTCCCATAACGACTGAAGCACTGATGGATTTTGTTCTCCAGTTTAAGTTTTCTCAACCTAAACAGAAGGTTTTGACGTTTCCTGGTTAGGCACTCGTTGATGTATACTCCACATTTCATTGTAATTGCTGATTTAGTTAGGTTCTTTTTTGTATCATATGAATGAAGTCTGATCATTATACTGGGTTTACCTTGTTTTCCTAGCAACGTGTTTCCTTGATTTCATTCCTTTGCACATTAACTGGTAGGTGGTCTTGTAATATGTTGATAGATTTTCCCTTGCACTGGGATTGAGTTATGTCTCTGGGAATGTGATTGCTGTTTATTATAACTGCACAGACAAGTTATCTTGTTGGGTTTTTTGTCATCTTGAAAATCAAGATATTCATTAAGTCGAGTGTGCATGTTGTTATTCCAGTCCTTGATTGCTTCTTCCACCTTCATATTCAGAGTTGTTTTTTCCCTGGTGTGACTGGTTATAGCTGTTTGCAAAGAATTTTCTGTGTCAATACTTCCCGATGTAATCTTCTTCAAGGTTTTGAATATATAAATTAGACACATATGCAACACTTGGGTATCGTTATTGAGGAAACGTTTCGCCAAAAGTGGCTTCATCAGTCCAATACAAAGCAGAAAGGTGTAAGGAGAGGGGGAGTTTGAGGTAATCAGCCCCTCGGCCTGGAGTCGATGTGTTCAGTCCATCAATCTTGTAGGAATACAGCACAGGGCCGCAGAGGTGCTTATAAACGAATTCTTCAACACTTGTCCAACCTTTGGACGAAGACCTACTTGCCCAGTGGATGGACCACTATGACCCCGCCCCCCTCCTGCTTCACCTCACCTGACTACAGATATAAACCCCTACGGCCCCGGCTGTATTCCTACAAGATTGATGGACTGAACACATCGACTCCAGGCCGAGGGACTGATTACCTCAAACCTCCTCTCCCTTTCACCTTTCTACTTTGTATGGATGATGACGCCACTGTGTGGCGAAATGTTTTCAATAAAGATACCCATATTGCATATTGTCTAATTTATAACTTGTCGGTTCTCTGAACCATTCATCTACAAGGTTTTGATCTTGATCTCGAGGTTAGTTAATTTGATTCATATTTCACTAGTGTTGCTTTTTATGTCTTTGTTTTCAGCTTCGAGGGCAATGATGTATTCCCTAATAGGATCAGGAATAGTCATACCTTGGTGACCAGGATGGAATCCTACGAAGTTGGTGGAGTTGGAGGGAGAGTCTGCCATGTTTGTTGCTGTTGTCGGGACCAGGCGGGGGGGGTGGGGGGTGATGATGCACCGGCTTCCTGCTGGGTAGGCATGTTGAGTTGCAGAGTCCTTAGCTTGGTTTCTTGCCACTGTTGTTGGTTCCTCTGCGAGTTCCTTTCATAGATCACAGTGAAGCTATGGAGGAGGCTTTATTTCCTTTTGCTTGGGGAGCAGGGGGCGATGTTTGGGTTTCAGGGCTGTCTTCCTTAGATCGTCAATTTTGTTAAGGTTTGGGTAGCATTTTAGTATTCTTGGGTCATTTTGTTCTACGTGGGTTTGTGCAATTGTACCTTTTAAATTAGGCCATGACAAGCTTTGATGAGCGCTGGGTTTTTTTGAAGAATAAAGGCTGCTAGATGCCGCCGCTGCCGCTGCCCCTGAGAAGTAAGATAAACGACTCTATGTCACCATTGAAGGCTCTTGACTCATATAAGACTCTAACAGCATGCTCATTGGAGAAGCCAGGTAAGATACTCAAAAATCCGGGACAAAGAAATTAATGTACAATTGCTATGGATTCCGTCACACATTGGATTACTTCTTCATGATAAAGTTGATATGTTAGCCAAGAAGAGCACCAGAAGGAGAATGTAGAATATAACTTTGGTATATCTGTGTTTTAGCATTAGGAATAATATTAGGTATGAAATAAATAATGAAAATGATAGCTATAGAATGCAGTTAGAAGCCTGAGTAGATCTATAACCCACTATGATAACATGAACGTAGATAAATATGTTTATGGATCAACTTACAATGTGAGCAGACTGACTGATGTTTTAGTGGCCAGGGTTAGGCTTGGCCAATACTTCTGGCAGTTTGGGAGACACACGATGATGATCAAACTAAATGCAAATTATGTGATCAGGCATATGGTCACTGTCTTGAACACTATGTTCTGAATTGTCCACTTATTGAGGAATATAGAGATAGACAGTATAATAACCTATGTGACATGTCAAGTTATCTTATTAGTGAAGGTAGGATACCACTTATCCCAAGAAAATTTTCCCCAAATTTGTTTGTAACAGATAAGTAAACTGTAGATATAAACCAAAATTTTTTTTCCCATGAACGTGCCTATCTGTGCTCATGATAATGCGAGCAACAGATGGGCATTTTTTGGAGCAACTTGAATGTGAACAGACTGACTGATGGGGGAGTGGCCGGGTTTTAGGTTTTACAGGTACTTCTGACAGTTTGGGGAGACACAGATGATGATCAAACTAAATACAAATTATGTGATCAGGCATATGGTCACTGTTTGAACACTATGTGCTTAATTTGCACTTATTGAGGAATATGGAGATAGACAGAAAAATTTAACCCTTTATGTGACTCGGCAGGCATGTAACATCCCCCAATGAAGAGCAGGGGTCCCAAATAGCACTTTGGGAGGGACAAAACAATAAGTGTCGGGGGCCCCAAGATTGTTCAACTGCCTCCCACATACATCAGGGATTCCCAAAAAACCCCCCGGGGCCGTCTTCAAGCGGGGCACGGGACAGGCACCTCAAGTCGGTACCTGATCAGCCGGGCTGTGGTTCGTACGTTTGGCCCGCGGGGCCAGCAGTAACAGCCTGGTTGATCAGGCTCGGGTCCAACAGGAGGCCTGGTCACAGACCGGGCCGCGGGGGCGTTGACCCCGGGAATTTTCCCCCGGGAAAACATGTCAAGATATTTTATTCAAAAAATAAGTTAAATTGTACAAGAATTTTTTAAATTTTTGCTTGTAACAGATAATTGAAATGTAGATAAAACCCCAAAATGACAAATTGTTCCCCCTTTTGGGGCCTATGTTTTGGTTTTTGTGCCCATATCCCTTTGCCCCCCGTCCACAGGTTTGGAGGGGGGCACAATAAATTAGCCCCCCCCCGGGGCAAAAAAAAACTAATCCACCCAAATTTTCCCACCAACACCATTTTTAAGAAGAGCTACAAAAAATATAAAACCGGGATGTTTTTTTTTTAGATTTTGCCACCGAAGTGGTTGGTTTATTGTGCACCCCATACCCAAATCCTGTGGGGGGGAAGCAAGAGCATGGATACAAAAAAGGCCCCCGGGACTGGGCCAAAAGGGAAAACAATTGTACATAGGGATTTATTCAAAACATTTATCGGGTTAAAAAGCAAATTTGGGGAATTTACTTAGTATATCTGGTATCTTTTTTTAAATAAGTTATCTTGACATGTCACATAGGTTATTATACGGGATGACAGCCAAAAAAACTTAACTTAACACTGAAAAACCTTTTTACATTATTTTTTAAAGCGTTTGCACAACTGAGCATCACCATTTAGGAACCCTATTGGGTAGAATATACAGTAAAACAACCAACAAAATCAATCGTGAAATCCTGTGTTTAAAATGCAAAACCCAAAAAAACAAAAGTTCCACTGGATGGATTACATGCAACTTCTGTGGTAAATGGAGCCACGCCCCCCTTTTCTAGCATTCAGGAACTAACTACACGAGATATTAAAACCCGGGGAAATGTTTTTGGTTATGCCCAAATGAGACCGAACTTGGGAAAAAAATCACATTGTTGTTAAAAGATGACAAATCAAGTCGGCCCTTTAAAAATAATAATAATAATAATAATAATAAAATTAAAAGTAATAGTTTATTTAGACATGGTAAAATGATAATAGTTGGGGGGACATTAAAAAAGGGGGATAAATGAGATTAAAGCCAAAAGCCCCCAATAGCTGTTTTTGCGGGAAATTTTTAGGGCTATTTTTAAAAGTAGACTTAAAAATTTAAAAATAATAATAATAATAATAATAATAATAATAATTATAATAATAAAATAATACTAATAATGATAAAAATTAAAAAATTTATTTTAAACATTAAAATGATAATGGTTGGGTGAAAGAAAATAGTTATTGATGAATGGTTACCAAAAAAACCCCCCCAATATGCTGTGCATTGGGGGGATTCTTTGGACTACTTAATTATAGACCACATGGAAAAAAATTTGGGATAATTTATAAAAAAAGTATAATTGCATCAAAATTTAAAAGTTTTAAATTTTAATTAAAATATCAATTAGTTGTACAATCAACAAAAAAATTATGGTTGATAATTTATAAAATAAGTATAATTGTGTATCTAAGTTATAAAATTTTTAATATAAGTTGAACATAATAGTTTTTTAAAATTTGGGAATGCAAAAATTGAGGAATAAAATTTAAAAAAAAAATTCATTGCAGTTACATTTCTGGGCTTATAATGTAAATGTTATGAAACAGTTAGCTTTTATGTATTTTTCATAACGGTTTTTTTCATTTTTAAAAGTTAATCGGGTTTTTTTGATTTAAGTGATTATTCTTTCTTTTTTGGGGGAAAGTTTTATATTGAGCATTTAGGGGTTTTGGGGGGAAAGGTGGTTTTTTTGCATCGTTTTGAATTGGGGTACAGGCAGGGTTTTTTGGAAATAAAAAATTTTAAAATTTCCCAAAATTTTGTCCCTTTTTTTATGCTTGAGTTTTTAAAATTTTGTGGACAGGGGGGAACAGGGGGGTTTTTTGTTTTTGGTCATGTGTCCTGTTAAAATTGGAAAAGGGGAATTTTGGGGTTTTATTTGAAGAGGTTCTATTTTGAAAGGCACAGAAAAATGAATGTCTTGTATTTGGGAAGTTTGGGTTTTTTTAATTTTGGGGGGGTATGTTTTGGGGGGGAATTTTTACATTCCCAACTGCCCTTTTGTTGGTTTTTAATGGTCTGAGTATTATTGATGGGGCCCATGTGCAGATTCCATAGGTAAACTAGGGGCCCCGTGGCCACGAAAAGGTCAGTTTTTTTAGATTCTCTGCCCCGGGGTTTAAACCCCCCCCCAGGTTTTTTAGGTGAGGGGGGGGAAAAAGAGTGAGTAAAAGGGGAAGGGGGAGCTGGTTGGGGAAAAATAGTCCCTCTTGATATATTCCCAAGGCCCCCGAGACTTTTTGGGGGAAATTTTTAATGTGGGCAAATTTTTAGGCCCCTTTCAAGATGGATTCCTAAAAATTTTCCCCCTGGGGAGTTTTGCGATGGGGGACCCGTTTATCATTATGTTAAGTGGTGCGTTTGTAGTTTTTTCCCCCCAAACTGAATAAAATATTTTATAAATTATTGAGAGTAAGTTTGTTATTACATCCAGGTAGATATTTTCCAACCCTATTTGGGTTGGCAAAGTCTGGGGGTTTTTTGAGAGAAACGGGATGTAGTGTCATCTGCAAATAAAGGGTTTTAGAAATTGGTCAGGTAGGTCGTTAATGTAAATGAAAAAGAAAAGGGGGGGAAGAACATTTCCCCCTGGGTTAAGTAATAGTTTTTGGGGGTAGGCTAGCCCATTTTTAAATATTGGTTTCTTTTTTGGGGGTATGATTTTTGGGAGTTGGGGGGGCCCCTTATACCATAGGTGAAAATTTTTTGGGAAAAAAAAACAGGGGCAACTGTAAAAAAGTTTTTTGGGAAAACAAGAAGATTCCCAATTTTTTTTTCAAGGGCGGTTAAAAATTTTTTCTAACTTTATAATCATCATTTTTTTTTATTGGCCTGAATCCAAATTGACAGTGGTTGGGAGTTTTTGGAGGTGGGGTAATATTTTGTTTTTGAATTAATTTTTTAAAAATTTTGGAGAGAAGGGGTGTTAGAAATGGGCCCCGTGTTAATCTGTTTGATCTTTCCCCCTTTTTGTATTTGGGGGGCCCCCCGCTATTTTGAGTATTAGGGAAAAGGGAGGGGTTTTAAGGGTTTTTTAAAGAGTGTTGCAATAATTGGTGAGAGAACGAGAGGCTTTTTGTATAAAAAAGGTGGTGTTATTTGGTCAAACCCGCTTTGTTTTTGTGTTGATTATAAGGAAACTTCATTGGGTTGGTTTTGGGTAGGGGAAAAGTGTGTTTGGGGTAGGTGCCAGTGAGATAGCCGTTAGGTGGAGTTTTGAACTTTGGGGTTTTGTTTGCCAGCTTTTTTCCTATGGGGGAGAAGAAATCATTGAGTTTGTTTGCTTTTCAATAGGTGGGAGAAGGGGTTTATCTGGTTTTTTGTTGATTGTTCTGTTTGTGGGTTTTCTTTTTTTTTTTCCCCCAAAATTTTTTATGGCTGTGTAACCAGGAATGACATAGATATCTGTAGTATGAGGCTTTGAGGTTTCAGTGAGCAATGATGGAAATACTGGCCTTTGTGAGTTTAAAATGCAGTGAGGGCATCAAAATGTTTGCAAAAATCTGACATTGTAGTTAAAGATGTTTTGTTATTGTTTTTGGTGTGTTTCAGCCTGTTCTGCTTTTTTTAATGACAGTTGTTGTTGGTTATTGTCATTTAATAAAAGGTTGATATCGGATTTAAAGTTTGGAATCATAAAATTTAGTGTGATTCTATAATTTAAAAATTAAAAAAAAGAACAAAAAAAGACTTGAAAAGGACAATGCAAAAAAGTTCTTGGCCCTGAGTTGACGTTGGATATGTTTAAAAATGAATAAATGAGTAAGGTAGTCAATTTTAAATAAAAAAAATCTAAAACATAGCACCTGCGTTGCCCTGAGTTAGTTAATTAATTAAAGAATGTTTTATATGGTGTTATTCTAAAAGACTTGGAACAAATGAATAATGCTAAACTTAAAAATATGATATCTGATGAATTGATTTTACTAGCTATTGGATTAAACCTTTTGAACAAAAATCACAGAATTTAGGATATATCTTTAGGATATTTACTATTTAACTACTAATAAATTGGTTGAAAATTTCTATGATTAATATTAAGTTATAATGGAACAAATATTTAGATTCAGTATTGCACTAGTTTACCTGGAGAGAAATTCCCGGGGCAACCCCGGCCCCGGCGTGACCAGGCATCGTTCCCGAGCCTGATCAACCAGGCTGTTACTGCTGGCGCACCCGTCAATGTACGAGCCGCCTGGCTGGTCAGGTACCGACTTTTGGTGCCTGTCCCGTGCCTGCTTGAACCCAGGGTTTTTGGTAATCCCCCATGTATGCTGGGGGGCAGTTTCAATCTTGGGCCCCCACACTTATTGTGTTGTCCCCCAACTGTGGCACCCCCTTTTCTTGGGGGGTGTTACATCGCCTGCCGGTCTTTTTCTTTCGTAGGGGGGATTTTTTGTGCAAGTTTGGTCAAATCCCCCGAAATTTTCCCGTGTATATAACAATTTCTCTCCCTCCTGCGTTCTAGGGAGTACGGTTTGGAAACCAAGCGTTCCCAGTAATTGAGGTGGTTTATCGCAGTTATTCGTGCCGTAAATTCTCTGCAATTTTTTAAGGTCAGCAATTTCACCTGCCTTGAAAGGAGTTAGTGCACAATATTCCCCCTAGATAGAACAAGCGATTTGTAAAATGTCCAAAAGGCTTTGCATCCCCCGGTTTTGAAGGTTCTCATTATCCATCCGGTCATTTTTTTAGAATGCAATTGCTACGGTGTTATGGTCCTTGAAGGTGAGACCCTAACATGATCCTCCCTTTTACATTAGTTTTTTGCTCTATTGTGTGGTTGGAATTTGTTTTTATCCCATGAGATTTTAATTTCCTCACGTTTTCCGTATCTGAGTAATTGAAATTTCTCATCATTGAACTTTATTGTTTTTTGCAGCCCATTTAAAGATTTGGTTTATTTGCTTGGGGTCTTGCAGTGTCTTTAACGGGGGACACTGTCATACGATTCGGGGGTCATCTGCAAAGGAAGACACGGCCTGGGGGTTTATCCCTTTTATCTCCGATATGAGGGTGAGGAACAGGATGGGAGCGAGTACTGTGCCTTGTGGAACAGAGCTTTTCACATTAGCTACCTCCCAGACTTTACTCTGTTGACTACTACTCTTTGTGTTCTACTTGTTAGGAAATTATAGATCCATCTACCAACTTTTCCTGTTATTCCTTTATCACGCATTTTGTGTGCTATTACCATGGTCACACTTTGTCAAAGGCTTTTGCAAAGTCTGTGTTAGTTACCATTTTGTCCTAGGCACATGTCGATTAGACACTAGCCTGTTGTATGTATGTGTAACGAAACACTTGAAATGTTTCGGCCCCGCCGGGAATTGAACCTGGGCCCTCCAAAAGGAAGCAAGAGCGCTAGCCACCATGCCATCGGGACAAAAAGGAGATAACATCTGCATTTTGTTTGTCTTGTGAGCATCCATGACTTTGGGTTTCTTCCAATTTCATTTATAGCTTTTAAGTTCCTCCCGTTTTCTTAATTCCCAAGATTCCTTTAGTTTTAATTCGATGTTTGCTATTTTTCTCTGACTAGTGTCTCCCTACGTATTTCTTCAGATATATTGGAAGCCCTCCTGTAGCCGCTCCGTTATTCTTTTGCCTTCGCCTGTATAGGAGCCGCCTTTCTAGTTTGCATCTTCTCCTCCTTTTCCTTCTTAAGGAATTTGCCTTGAGCAAACCTCTAGTGCCACAGAGTTAATTTGGTCTAGACATAGTTAGATCCGTGATGCTTAGGCAATCTTCCCAGCTTATCATTTAGGACTTGGTTTACTTGGTCCCACCTTATGTTTTTGTTATTGAAGTTGAATTTTGGAGAAGGCTCCTGCATAAGAACATAAGAACATACAAAGAGAACACTGCAGCAGGCCTGTTGGCCCATACTAGGCAGGTCCTTCACAATCCGTCCCACTAACATAAGAACATAAGAAAGGAGGAACACTCCAGCAGGCCTGTTGGCCCATACTAGGCAGGTCCTTCACAATCTCGTCCTAATTAACAGAACACTTGTTCAATCAAATTTTCAACGCTACCCAAGAAATAAGCTGACAAATTCCATTCACTCATTTGGTGAGTCCCACTCAACCAACCCCTCTCACTCATGAATTTATCCAACCTAAATTTGAAACTACCCAAGGTCCTAGCTTCAAAAACCCCCTACTAGGCAGACTGTTCCACTCATCAACTACCCAAATTTAAACCAATACTTTCCTTTTCCCTTTTCTAAATCAAAAATTTATCTAACTTGAATCCATTATTGCGGGTTCTCTTTTGGGAGAGATATCCTCAAGACCTTATTTATACCCCCTTTTGTTAAAAACCCATTTTCCACTTGTATACCTCGATCATGTCCCCCCTCATTCTACGTCTTACAAGTGAATTTTAATTTAAGGGTCTTCAATCTTTCTTCGTAAGGAAGATTTCTAATGCTATGTATTAATTTAGTCATTCTACGCTGAATGTTTTCTAACGAATTTATGTCCATTCTGTAATATGGAGACCAAAACTGAGCTGCGGTAATCTAGGTGAGGCCTTACTAATGATGTATAAAGTGTAATATAACATAAAACATAAGAGGGGAACTAGCAAGCTGTTGGTTCATATAGCAGGTCCTTCAATCCATCCCACTAACAGAATATTTTTCAACTATTTCAATACTCCAAGAAATAAGCTTTGATAATTTTATTTACTCATGTGCAATTCCCACTCAAATCCAACCCCTCTCACTCATGAATTTATCCAACCTAAATTTAAAACTACCCGAGGTTGGATAAATTCATGAGTGAGAGGGGTTGGATTGAGTGGACTCGGACATGAATAAATAGAATTATCAAAGCTTATTTCTTGGGTAGCATTGAAAATTAGATTGAGAAAGTGTTCTGTTAGTGGGACGGATTGTGAAGGACCTGCCTAGTATGGGCCAACAGGGCTGCTGCAGTGTTCCTCCTTTCTTATGTTCTTATGTTCTTATGTAATCTAGGTGAGGCCTTACTAATGATGTATAAAGCTGTAATATAACCTCTGGACTTCTGTTGCTAACACTTCTTGATATAAATCCCAGTAATCTATTTGCCTTATTACGTACGCTTAGGCATTGCTGTCTTGGTTTAAGGTTGCTGCTTACCATCACCCCCAAGTCCTTCTCGCAATCTGTATGGCTAAGTTCTACGTTATTTAACTTATAAGTGCTTGGGTTATGGACACTCCCGAGCTTCAGAACCTTGCATTTATCTACATAGAACTGCATCTGCCACTTTTCTGACCACGAATTAAGTTTGTCTAAATCTTCCTGAAGTTCTATGACATCTATGTTTGAATCAATTATCCTACCTATCTTCGTGTCGTCGGCGAATTTGCTCATATCACTAGTAATTCCTCATCAAGGTCATTGATATATTTATAAATAACAATGGGCCTAAGACTGATCCCTGTGGAACACCACTTGTTACAAGTCCCCATTCGGATTTAACCCCATTTATGCACACTCTCTGCTTCCTATTGGTGAGCCATGACTCGATCCATGACAGCACTTTTCCCCCAATGCCATGAGCTGCCACTTTCTTTAACAGTCTCTGGTGCGGTACTCTATCAAAAGCCTTACTAAAGTCTAAATAAACAATATCGAATTCTTTATCGTGATCAACAGCCTCAAAAGCTTTACTGAAGAAGGTTAATAAATTAGATAGGCAGGAACGGCCCCTCGTGAATCCATGCTGGGTATCATTAATCAAATTATGGTTATCTAGATGGCTTCAATAATATCAGCTATAATTGACTCTAGTAATTTGCCTACAATTGAGGTCAGGCTTATTGGGCGGTAGTTTGACGGTAGTGACTTGTCCCCTGCTTTAAAAATAGGAATTACATTAGCCATCTTCCACATATCAGACACTACACCTGTTTGAAGAGATAAATTAAAAATGTTAGATATTGGTTCACAGAGTTCCATTTGCATTCCTTAAGAACCCTTGCAAAAGCTCATCAGGACCCGGCGATTTATTTTGTTTCAGTCGGTCCAGCTGTTTCATAATCATTTCGCTAGTGACTGTGATATTACATAATTTATCTTCTTCTGGGCCTCTGTAAAAATTAATTACTGGGATATTATTAATGTCTTCCTGTGTGAAAACCGAGAGAAAATAATTATTAAAAATAGAGCACATATCATTCTCCTTGTCAGTAAGATGCCCAAATTTATTTTTAAGGGGACCTATCTTATCCCTAACTTTTGTTCTATAAACCTGGAAAAACTTTTTGGGTTAGTTTTTGAATCCCTAGCAACTTTAATTTCATAGTCCCGTTTAGATTTTCTTATTCCCTTTTAACGTCCCTCTTAATGTCAGTATACTGATTTATAAGATGACCCTCACCTCTTTTTATGCGCCTATAAATTCCTTTCTTCTGCCCTAAAAGATATTTGAGCCTATTATTCATCCATTTTGGGTCATTTCTACTTGATCTAATTTCTTTATACGGGATAAATGTTCTTTGGGCAGCCTGTATAGTGTTAAGAAAACTGTCATATTGATACCTCTTTCTTCACCCAAGTCCACAGTTGATAAGTGTTCTCTAAGTCCATTATAATCTGCTAAGCGAAAATCTGGGACCATTACTGAATTATCCCTACTATCATACATCCATTCAATGCTAAAGGTAATTGACTTGTGGTCGCTTGAGCCGAGTTCCTCTGTAATTTCTAAATTATTAACAAGGGTTTCTTGCTTGCCAGAACCAAGTCAAGTAGGTTATTTCCCTTGTAGGTTCTGTTACAAACTGCTTCAAAAGCAATCCTGAACTACTTCTAGAAAGTCGTTAGATTCTAAATTCCCTGTCATGAAATTCCAATCAATCTGACTAAAGTTAAAGTCCCTAGAATTACTACGTTATCGTGTCTTGTGGCCTTAACAATTTCCTCCCAAAGTAGTCTCCCTTGTTCCCTATCTAAGTTTGGAGGACGGTAAATCACGCCTAAAATCAATTTTTCACACCCCTCTGAAAATTCTATCCAGACAGACTCTGTATGTGTTAATTCAGACTTTATACCCGTTTTTATGCAACAATTTAAATGATCACGGACATAGAGTGCCACCCCACCCCTTTCCCGATACTTCTGTCTACTTGGAACAATTTAAAACCCTGAATGTGACATTCGGCAGGCAAGTCCCGATTTTTCATATTAAACCATGTCTCAGTTATTGCAAAAACTCAATATTACCCGTACTTGCAACTAATCTCAACTCGTCCATCTTATTCCTAGCACTACGACTATTGGTGTAATATATATTTAGAGACCCTCCTTTCTCTTTACCCTTCCTGCTCATCTCTGTTTTTCCACTATACCTATTACTGTCCTTGTCATCTAGTGTCACTAGCTTTCCACTGTCCACCTTATTCTGCCTATTACTAGTTCTCCTACAACTTATAATATTACTACACTGGGACTTCTCTGTTTTCCCCCCAAAACCCATACCACTAACTATTTCTAGTTTAAAGCCCTAACAGCTCCCTCCACTGCAGTTGCCAGTCCCCCCACCCCCAGACCTGGATAAGTGAACCCCATCCCTGGCATACATGTCATTTCTGCCATAGAAGAGGTCCCAGTTGTCAATGAATGTTACTGAATATTCCTTACAGTATTTGTCCAGCCAGCAATTGACACCAATTGCCCTGGACAGCCATTCATTTCCAACTCCTCTCCTTGGTAAAATACCACATATGACAGGGTTCCCACCCTTCTTCCTAATTATGTCTATTGCTGACTAAACCTGCTAGTCAGGTCCTCACCCTACGTCTGCCAACATCGTTGCCTCCAGCACTGAGACAGATAATAGGATTGCTCCCATTACCTCTCATGATGTCGTCCAGACGGCTAACAATATCCTCCATCCCAGCCCCAGGAAAGCAAACCCTCTGTCTCCTACTCCTATCAATCAAACAGAAAGCCCTATCCATGTACCTAACCTGACTGTCCCCAACAACAACAATGTTTTTACCTTCCTTTGTGTCTTTCGTCGTGACGCTCCCAGAAGTCGACTCACATTCATCGGGTAGCACGGAGAATGGGTTCGATGTTTCCACAACATTCTCCTGGGTCTTCGTTGTTTCTACCTCTCCACCCGTCCTCTTGAGCCTTAACTTTGTCCCATGCGTTTTAGCCACTGTCCAGGTTCCTTTCCTGGCTTGAGGATTCTCAACAGGAGGATTACTACGAATCCTCTTGTTTTCCTCAGTCAGTCGCTGTATCTCAAGCTTAGCTACCCTCAGTTCTTCCTTCAGCTACTGGTAGAGTAGCTCAAGAGAGGACATCTTCTTCAGATTGACAGAGAGCACACACGACGATGAGCCGCCTTGTGTCTCAGTAGCTAATTAAATGGTTGTGGAAGTTTTGGCGTAAAACACAAACATTCCTCAAGTTGTCCATTCTGCTGGCGTATTGGTGCTCCGAATCACTCATGTTTTATTTTAATCAGGGAAAACGCTAAACCAGTAGGCCGCTAAACCAGTAGCGTCACCGCAATGGAAGACATTCAGACTATCCAAGGGAAGAATCAGTCCATTACATTAATTGAGGAGCCCCTCACCAGCACCTCGACACTACATTAACACTTCATAAGGCTTCACCTACTAAACACGAGCCTTAAAATTTTGAAGTTGAATGACCTGTGTAACAGTGTGCATAAGGCTTCTACACATGCACATAATTCCATAAATAAATTTTGCTGAGAATGTTCTGAAAACTGGAAAACCTATCCTCGTTAAACTAAAAGTGCCGTAAAAAAACGCAAAATTATATTGCCTTACAAATTTCTTTTCTCATTCGCATTTAATTTAGATTCTCAATACTCTTGAAAGAAAATATATTTTATTTTTATTGTTTTAAGAAAATCCAATTTGAAAAAATGCTTCAATTTTATTTTAAATCGGTACCAACGCAGCCCAAAATACAAAAAAAATTTCCTCTTAGGATACACCATCATTCTCTATTTATTACATGAGAAACAAAATTATATAATGAAATAGGCACAATGAATTTGCACAGTTGAAAGTGATCGCCAAACTTCTCTTAATAAAGCCAACAATCACTGAAAGTTTTAAACCTATAAGAAAAGATGTTCTCCAGTAATTCATTCGATTCCAAGGATATAAAATTTCTCAACAATTTCAACAAAATTTCAATTTTTCACCTACTGATGCTAAACTTAAACTAAATTTCCTAACTGGGCAAGATTAAACCTACTCAGTAACAGCGTGAACCTTACTTTCAGCAAACCACAACACCCGTGAAAATTTTAGGCCGATCATAAGAGGCACTAAGTTATGGCACAGATTCTACCTTTTTTTAATATTTTTTTTCTACATTGCCAAATTTTCCTGCACACAAACCAAACTTAATAGGTAGAGTATTATCCTGGTCGTAAGACGCATCGACTATTAAATATTCAACCCGTTCAAATGAGGAAAGCCGAAACGTATTTAACTAGATTAAACGGGAATAAAAATTTCACACTATTTTACACAAAATAATCAAATCTGCATCAACACTTAATTTAACCCTGCACAATTGTCGAATTAGGAGGCACTTTTTATCAACGTTTGAAGTAATGCCCATGATTTTTAAGTTAGACGAGTTATATCTGGATACTATGAATGGGTTCATCAACTTTGGTCATAAGGCACTTGCACAAACAAATTGTTCAAAGAAACTGATTGAAGTTTCAGTACCCAAGCTTTGAAAATATTCAAAGAAAAAGCAGATCGGATAAGGCCTTCTCGAGTCAGGTGAAAGATGAAGGAAAAAAAAAAGTAATGGTAGCCACTTAAAAGTCCTCCGGAGATACCTAATATTCTTTGAGGAATATTCATCATTTACATAAGAATGGTCATTAAGTATACAGTTCCAGCATGGAGTGCAACATGTCAAAACTAAAAGAAACTAGAGAGAGCCCTGAATCACTGTCAGCTTTGCTGATACCTTTAAATGAAGAGCAAAAGCTATGATATGTGAATTTACCTTCAGGTTTTAGAAGGACCTCGAACAAGAGCTTTGATAACACACATAATAACCTGGGATATAGATGAGATGGGCTTTATAGTATGGAAGATATAAGAACAGGGAGATGTGAAATGAAATGCTTTTTTTTTTTTAGTACCGTAAAGAAATATATAACTATTAGGACATTAAGAAAATGTTTTTTTCCACTAGTGTCTGTGTCAATCCATGTTTTGATTAAGCTTCTAGGTGGTTAACGTTTACTTAATAAAATGGTGTAAAGGCCCGTTTAAGACACGTGTTGCACATGTCTTAACCCCACAGTCTGATAGTCTGTCCATGCTGATGTAGTATTAGACAAGAAGAATGGACTAGAGAATAATACAGGTGTTGAAGTAAAAACTAAGCATACAGAAAGGTAAGCGAGCCTAACAGCTTGAACTAAGCTTACATAGGTTGATATGCACTTTCAAAGGAACCTGATGCTGGAGGATGGCAGGAACAAAAATTGTGACCACTTTATAGCATATAATGCTCCCGGAAAACTAGAAGATTAACAAGGGTATATAACTATCCATGAGAACAGAGATGTAAGCTGGTTACCTAGATGAATCTAGAAAAAACAAACAAAAGG
>WNWK01035984.1:0-19436 GCA_009830355.1 Cherax destructor | reverse complement strand
CAACGAGTTCTTCTTATGGTTTATATTGATACATTTTATGCTATTATACCTAACAATATAAATCTAGAAGTCATGCCACTGCAACATTCTGGAGGTCATGTCACTCACAACATCCTGGAGGTCATGCCACTCACAACATCCTGGAGGTCATGCCACTCACAACATCCTGGAGGTCATGCCACTCAACATCCTGGAGGTCATGACACTCACAACATCCTGGAGATCATGCCACCACAACATCCTGGAGGTCATACCACCACAACATCCTAGAGGTTATGCCACCACAACATCCTGAGGTCATGCCACTCACAACATCCTGGAGATCATGTCACTCACAACATCCTGGAGGTCATGCCACTTAGATATGGAAAACGCAAAGAAATTAAAACCTCATCGGTGTACAAAACAAATTCCAACCACACAATAGAGCGAAAAACTAATGTCAAAGACCTGGGAGTGATTATGTCAGAGGATCTCACCTTCAAGGACTCTAACACCGTAGCAATCGCATCTGTTAGAAAAATGACAGGATGGATAATGAGAACCTTCAAAACCAGGGATACCAAGCCCATGTTGACACTTTTCAGGTCGCTTGTTCTATCTAGGCTGGAATATTGCTGCACACTAATTGCACCTTTCAAGGCAGGTGAAATTGTTGACCTATAAAATGTGCAGAGAATCTTTACGGCACACATAACTGCGATAAACCACCTCAATTACTGGGGACGCTTGAAGTTCCTAAACCTGTACTCCCTAGAACGCAGGCGGGAGAGATACATTATTATATACACGTGGGAAATTATCGAGGGATTGTACCAAATTTGCACACGAGAGTCACCCTACGAAAGCAAAAGACTGGGAAGGCGATGTAACATCCCCCAATGAAAAGCAGGGTGCCACTAGCACGTTGAAAGACAACACAATAAGTGTCGGGGGCCCAAGACTGTTCAACTGCCTCCCAGCATATCAGGGGTGTGAGGGAAAAGTCCATGATAGGAGTGATGAAAGTGTGAAGGTATGTAGAGTGATGGTTGAGTGGTAGTTTGTTTGTTAATGGGGGTGAATGTCTCACTGCTGCATACCCCACCTCCTTTTCACCCGGTGAGATTTTAATGCGGGCTCCGGCTGCCCGGGTTTAAATCACTGACTGACACGCTCAATCTCACTGTAAGTACTTCACGGCTGCTCGTATCTTCATTATTTTATGTGTAAGAGCTTCACACTTTAATTATTTTGGAGCTTCACCATGTTTAAAAACATTAACTTCTGCTATGTCCTGACTTGGTTTTTGGTAGAGAATTATTACAATTTCATTTCTTTAAAGGCCTTATGCCTATGTAAATTAATGCTAGAGTGGTGAGTAATTATTGTGGTTTCATTCACAGTCCTCGATGTCCGCTCGGATCATCGGATTCAAGGCTGAGGGGGCGTACTCACCAATTGAGAAACAGAGTAACCACCATTTCTGCACTACACCAGTAGTACCTCAGTACACACTAAGAAACATCAGGTAACTGGACGTCACTAGGGACAACTTTCAACTGAGTCCCTGACATCATCTGTGGCATTGTAACAGTTTGGAAGACTGTTGGATTTGTGGAAAACATCGAGGCAACAACAACAACAACAACAACAACAACACCACGAGGATTCATTGCTTCAGTGATAAGACCACAGCTGTAAATATTTAGCTTTGAATCATATATCTTTTTGTTTTCATTTTTCATTTTTCTTTAATATAGGATTATTATAATCATATTTACGTATTTATTATTTAAATTTCATTCTATTAAAATAGTGTTTATTTTTCTTGTTATTAGTCTTTTTCTATTAATCTTTTCCTGAGAAGATTGGCGACAACCTTCACATCGTCCCACTTGTGACTGCTCTTACAGTGATACAATATTTAATGATATATCTGTGACTGGTGTGTTTTCAACTTGCAGCTGTGTCCTCACATTCCTGTTTACCGTCTCTGAAACATTGTGTCCCTCTCCTCCCTATCAGTTCCACTCAGTAATTTGTTCGTTATTATATCACTCTCTAGTTCACCTTTCCTCTAGTTTCATCGTGATGTCAGGCGTGTAGTGTGTGTGTGTGTGTGTGTGTGTGAGTGTGTGTTTCAGGGGTCTATTCACAGCTCCTGGCCCCGCTTCTTTGCTGGTCGCTACTAGGTCCACTCTCTCCCGGCAACAATAGCCTTGTCGTACCTATTTGTAAAGTATGGATCCCGCCTCTACTACATCACTCTCCAGTTTGTTCCACTTCTTGACAACTCTACGGCTGAAGAAATGTTTCCTAACATCCCTTTGACTCATCTGAGTTTTCAACTTCCGGTTGTGCCTGTTTTATTATATTTCCATCTCTGAAACATTGTGTCCCTCTTCACCTTGTCAATTTCCCTCAGTATTTTGCACTTGGTTATTATATACCTTATAGTCCTCCTGTCACGTTGAATTTCCTTATCCTCTCCCCATAGCACAGGGACTAGTCTTGTTACAATCCTCTTTGTGCATGTACTTCACCTAATTGTACTCACCTAATTGTGGTTGCAGGGGTCGAGACTCCAGCTCCTGGCCCCGCCTCTTCGCTGTCTGCTACTGGGTCTCTGCTCTCCTGCTCCATGAGCTTTATCATACCTTGTCTTAAAACTATGTATGGTTCCTGCCTCCACTATATCATTCTCTAGTCCATTCCACTTCCTGACTACTCTGTGGCTGAAGAAATGTTTCTGACATCCCTTGACTCATCTGAGTCTTCAGCTTCCAGTTGTGTCCCCTTGTTTCTGTGTTCCTCTCTGAAACAACCTGTCACTATCTACCTTGTCAATTCCCGCAGTATTTTGTATGTCGTTATCATGTCTCCTCTGACCCTTCTTTCCTCCAGTGTTGTTAGTGTGTGTGTGTGTGTACTCACCTAGTTGTACTCACCTAGTTGTGGTTGCAGGGGTCGAGTCAAAGCTCCTGGCCCCGCCTCTTCACTGGCCGCTAATGGGTCACTCTCCCTGCGCCATGAGCTTTATCTTACCTCTGCTTAAAGCTATGTATAGAGCCTACCTCCACTACATCGCTTCCTAAACTATTCCACTTCCTACAACTCTGTGACTGAAGAAATACTTCCTAACATCCATGTGATTCATCTGAGTCTTCAACTTTCAACTGTGTCCCTTTGTTGTTGTGTCCCATCTCTGGAACATTCTGTTTCTGTCCACTTTGTCAATTCCTCTCAGTATCTTATATGTTGTTATCATGTCCCCCCTATCTCTCCTGTCCTTCAGTGTCGTCAGGTCGATTTCCCTTAACCTCCCCTCGTAGGACATACCCCTCAGCTCCGGGACTAGTCTTGTTGCAAACCTTTGCACTTTCTCGAGATTCTTCACATGCTTGGCTAGGTGTGTGTGTGTGTACTCAATTAATTGTGGTTGCAGGGGTCGATACTCAGCTCCTGGCCCCGCCTCTTCGCTGTCCGCTACTGGGTCTCTGCTCTCACTGCTCCATGAGCTTTATCATACCTCGTCTTAAAACTATGTATGGTTCCTGCCTCCACTATATCTTTCTCTAGACTATTCCACTTCCTGACTACTCTGTGGCTGAAGAAATGCTTCCTAACATCCCTTTGACTCATCTGAGTCTTCAGCTTCCAGTTGTGTCCCCCTTTTTTCTGTGTTCCCTCTCTGGAACATCCTGTCACTGTCTACCTTGTCGATTCCCGCAGTATTTTGTATGTCGTTATCATGTCTCCTCTGACCCTTCTCTCCTCCAGTGTTGTTAGTCCTATTTCCCTCAACCTTTCTTCATAGGACAGACCCCTGAGTTGTGGAACTAGCCTTGTCGCAAACCTTTGTACTTTCTCTAGTTTCTTTAAGTGCTTGACCAGGTGTGGGTTCCAGACTGGTGCTGCATATTCTAGTATGGGCCTGATGTACACGGTGTACAGTGTCTTGAACGATTCCTTGTTTAGGTAACGGAACGCTAATCTTAGGTTTGCCAGTCGCCCATATGCTGCCGCAGTTATCTGGTTGATGTGTGCCTCCGGAGACGTGCTTGGCGTTATACTCAACCCAAGGTCTTTCTCCTTTGCCGAGGTTTGTAGCCTTTGTCCACCTAGCCTGTACTCTGTCAGCGGTCTTCTTTGCCCTTCTCCGATCTTCATGACTTTGCATTTGGTGGGATTGAATTCGAGAAGCCAGTTGCTAGACCAGATGTCAATCTTGTCCAGGTCTGTTTGAAGTCCTGCTTGGTCCTCTTCCGATGTGATTCTCCTCATTAATTTCACATCATCTGCGAACAGAGACACTTCTGAGTCTATCCCATCCGTCATGTCATTTACATATACCAAGAATAACACTGGTCCTAGGACTGACCCCTGCGGTACGCCGCTCGTCACAGGCGCCCACTGTGATACCTCACCACGCACCATGACCCGTTGTTGCCTCCCTGTGAGGTATTCCCTGATCCATTCCAGTGCCCTTCCTGTTATACATGCTTGTTCTTCCAGCTTCTTTACTAATCTCATGTGAGGAACTGTGTCAAAGGCCTTCCTGCAGTCCAGGAAAATGCAATCAACCCACCCTTCTCTCTCTTGCCTTACCTCTGTTACTTTATCATAGAACTCTAGGAGGTTTGTTACACAGGATTTGCCTTCCCGGAATCCGTGCTGTCTGGTGTTTATTATCCTGTTCAGCTCGAGGTGCTCCACCATTTTTTTCCTGATGATTTTCTCCAGGACTTTGCACACTATACATGTAAGTGACACCGGTCTATAGTTTAGTGCCTCTTTTCTGTCTCCTTTTTAAAGATGGGAACAACATTGGCCTTCTTCCATACCTCAGGTATCTTCCCATTTTCAAGGGATGTGTTGAATATTATGGTAAGTGGCACACTCAGTACCTCAGCTCCTTCCCGAAGAACCCACGGGGAGATATTGTCCGGACCCATCGCCTTTGAGGTATCAAGGTCACTGAGTAACTGCTTCACCTCCTCCTCAGTTGTGTGTATGCCCTCTAGCACTTGATACATCCCTTGTTGGTGACGCACCCCGTCCTGTCTACACAGCTGCCTTCCTTCCTCCACTGTGAATACTTCCTTAAACCTCAAGTTGAGCTCCTCACATACCTCTTGATCATTGCTTGTGAGTTCCCATCTTCTCTCCTCAGCCTTATCACCTGGTCTTTAACTGTTGTCTTCCTTCTGATGTGACTGTACATCAGCTTCGGGTCGGACTTAACTTTGATGCTATGTCGTTTTCGTACTGTTTCTGGGCCTCCTCCGTACCTGTGCATACTGTTTCTAGCTCTTCTACTACTCTCTTTGTTTACTTGGGTTCTTTTCCTTCTGTACCTTTTCCATTCTCTGACACTCTGAGTCTTTGCCTCCCTGCACCTTTGGGTAAACCAGGGGCTCTTTCTGGCCTTCCCGTTTAATTTTTTTCCTGTGTGTGTGTGTGTGTGTGTGTGTGTGTGTGTGTGTGTGTGTGTGCGCGTGTGTGGTTGACAGAATTCGTAACATAACTTCATTAACACCGCTACCGCTAACGTCTTCTACGATCAAATTCGGAACACTAAAAACAGTAAAAGAAGCAGTTTTGACGTTATCAGTCCGTCAGTCTTCGTAGGAGGTAATCAGTCTCTCCTTTCTTAAACATGTATTAAGTTGGTTGGTTAATGGCGTTCAAAACCTAGCCACAAAAATACTTTAATTCCTAAGATTTCATTTGAAATATACTCTTAGCATATATAAACTGAGAAAAATGCAGTTTCGTGTATATATATCCCCTTGAAGCCTATAGCATAGGTTGGTTGATTGGTTTGAGTTTAAAACCTATCAGCTACACTAGGCTCATAAAGGCTGCTTGGTAACCTCTCCTCTAATACACATAAATAATTCAATCACTAAAATAAGGAATAAAGTAATGTCTCAGCATGTATATACTCTGGCAGAAATACAAATTTCTTAAGTATATATGCTGTGTTGCATAGACATGTGGCCAAGTTAAACACTAGATCAGAAGTTAGGTACAACAGTTGGAGTTGACGTCACGGGTGAGTGATGTCCCGGGTGAGTGACGTCACTGGTGAGTGACGTCACTGGTGAGTGACGTCCCGGGTGAGTGACGTCCCGGGTGAGTGACGTCACGGGTGAGTGACGTCACTGGTGAGTGACGTCACTGGTGAGTGACGTCCCGGGTGAGTGACGTCACGGGTGAGTGCCGTCACGGGTGAGTGACGTCATGGGTGAGTGACGTCACGGGTGAGTGACGTCATTGGTGAGTGACGTCACGGGTGAGTGCCGTCACGGGTGAGTGCCGTCACGGGTGAGTGCCGTCACAGTGAGTGACGTCACGGGTGAGTGACGTCCCGGGTGAGTGACGTCCCGGGTGAGTGATGTCACGGGTGAGTGACGTCACGGGTGAGTGACGTCACGGGTGAGTGACGTCACGGGTGAGTGACGTCACGGGTGAGTGACGTCATGGGTGAGTGACGTCACGGGTGAGTGACGTCCCGGGTGAGTGGCGTCACGGGTGAGTGCCGTCATGGGTGAGTGACGTCACGGGTGAGTGACGTCCCGGGTGAGTGGCGTCACGGGTGAGTGGCGTCACAGGTGAGTGGCGTCACGGGTGAGTGGCGTCACGGGTGAGTGGCGTCACGGGTGAGTGGGGTTCATTAGTGGAACCAGACGTAAAAATGGTATTAAGTACTTTGGTCAGTGAAACATTTCTGATATCCTGTTATAGTTTAAGATTCGTAATATAAATAAAAAAATGAACTGTTAATAAATAAAATATCTTCAAATAAGTTCCAGATATATATCTTGACCACTAACAGCCTCGTTAAGAAATATAACTAAAACACTTGACAGTGGTTTTGAGAGAGCTGGTTCAGTGTCTCTGCCTCACATGTCAACAACGACTGTGATCAGTGTAGTGTTGGGTGAGGTAGTGACCGCATGTGTGTGCTACAGTGCGCAATATTACGTCTTAGTGATACAGTGTGAAATGAAATGCACAACGTGTTATTGATATGTGGATAAAATCAAACGGTAGATATAGTGTTGCAGTGTGTAAGATGTCGCAAGATAATCTTACAGAGTTTATTAGGTATCCTCAGAAGGGATTATTTAAGTGATTTTCCTTTTTTTCTCTTAAATTCGTTTTTCGCTCATAATGCGAAAAAGCCTCATCCTATATTTTTCTAATTTTCATCACTTGTGTAGTGTAACAAGAACCAGATTAATGGAACAATAAACAAGTGCACGTCGTTATTGACTCAAGCTGTTGAAACACCTTCCTTCATTCTGGCATAGCTCGAGGCCTGGTCACAGACCGGGCGAGGTCTGGTCACAGACCGGGCGAGGCCTGGTCACAGACCGGGCGAGGCCTGGTCACAGACCGGGCGAGTCCTGGTCACAGACCGGGCGAGGCCTGGTCATAGGCCGGGCGAGGTCTGGTCACAGACCGGGCGAGGTCTGGTCACAGACCGGGCGAGGCCTGGTCACAGACCGGGCGAGGCCTGGTCACAGACCCGGCGAGGCCTGGTCACAGACCGGGCGAGGTCTGGTCATAGGCCGGGCGAGGCCTGGTCACAGACCGGGCGAGGCCTGGTCACAGACCGGGCGAGGCCTGGTCACAGACCGGGCGAGGCCTGGTCACAGACCGGGCGAGGCCTGGTCACAGACCGGGCGAGGCCTGGTCACAGACCGGGCGAGGCCTGGTCACAGACTGGGGAGGCCTGGTCACAGACGGGCGAGGCCTGGTCACAGACGGGCGAGGCCTGGTCACAGACCGGGCGAGGCCTGGTCACAGACCGGGCGAGGCCTGGCCACAGACCGGGCGAGGCCTGGTCACAGACCGGGCGAGGCCTGGTCACAGACCGGGTCGCGGGGTTATCCCCAGAAACACTCTCCAGGTACACAGCTTCAAACATTCATAAATCTGCATCTTAATTCACCGACGACAGAGTGAAATTCAGGTGAGTAGGTTTAGAGTTTACAGCTTTATATATAATATAATACAGAAAAAGCCACGAACAATGCAGAGCTGTGTGACCCGTATGGGTTTAGCGCTTAGTTATGATAATAATAACAGATAGGAGGAGAAATTCTCTGAGGCCAGGCAGAAGGTGTCACTGAAACTACTGTCTTGCTTCAGAGAATTTCCCCTCTTATCTGTTGCTGTCTTGCAACATTGCATAGCTCCTGACAACGCACGAGAGTGCGAGAGATCTAGAGCTAAAGATTTCCATCTCCAAGTGGCTTGTTCTTCATTGTTAAGACAGCCTGTCTGTGGTTGCATTGCTTGTAATATAATGTACAAAAAAAAGTCATTTGCCATTTCCTCTTGAGAACGTCTTAAGTGTTTAATGCCTGACGCAGCTGACCACCTTGACGTAGCTGACCACCTTGACGCAGCTGACCACCTTGACGCAGCTGACCACCTTGACGCAGCTGACCACCTTGACGCAGCTGACTATCTTGACGCAGCTGACCACCTTGACGCAGCTGACAACCTTGACGCAGCTGACAACCTTGACGCAGCTGACAACCTTGACGCAGCTGACAACCTTGAAACTACACGTTAAATTTTGTTTGTGTGGGAAAATTTATCAATATTAAGAAAATGGTTAATGAAACTTCGGATAATTGTTGACTGCCACAACTAGAGAATTAATCTTTTGATCGGCTTCAAACCGTCACAACTCGTGTGGGTTACTGAACGCAATGTTCGCCTCTTATTGACTACCAAAAGTCCCGATTTCCTAATTTTATTGAATAAAAAGAAGTTTATATTTAATAACTAAAATGAATCTTTTGATCGACCAAACAATGATAATGATGTATTGTGTATGAGTGATGACAGTCCCTAAGTTTATTATTAGTAAGTGGAAATTTGAAATATTCCTGAAATTGATACAATGTTTGGAATCATTCGAATCTGATCAGTTACTCGAATGCCTTTTCCGATCGTATTCAAACTTTCTCCGTTGGTGGTTTTTATTAACAGAATGTTTGATGCTGACTTTGAACTGTGATGATTTCAATTTGCCAAATTTACTAATTCCTTATTCTAGTGTAATAACCAAAGAATGTTTCTGATATTAAGTATTTTTTTGTATTGATTAGGCACTGTATGGCTGTCATTTGGATTTTTTAAAGCAATTTTATAAAAAAAATACTTGAAACATGAAAGTAATGTTTTTTAAATGAGTGTAGAGAATTTTTAATTGAATATAAACGTATAGAAAACCTGTGAAAAATAGTTTTTTATGGAGTTTTTTTGTGTGTTTCAAGGATAGACATGATTATTTTCGGAACACTGGGCAAAATTTTTTTCTGTCTTAAGCATTTTTTTTCTCGAAAACGCCTTATTGGATAAGCTTCAAACTTTCATTACTGGTGTAATTTATATAGAGCTAGATTTTTTTTGGTTTTTTAATATTTGCTGGTGTTGGAGGCCTGTGAAGAATGATACTTAGGGCATTTGCAGATAGTTTGTGTGTGATAACTGGAGAAAGTCGCCACCTGAGTTTGCATCAAGATTTCAAGCCTCGTATATACTACTACCAAGAAGGTTGCTATTATTAACACATTGTCTTGGTGCCATTTTACGATTTCTAATCTCGAAATGGTTGTTTTTTTCTATTGTATTGTTTGGCCTTGATGCTGGTGAGTGGCTCTTGATCTTGAAGGGACGATTCTTCTCAAATGAATCGACTCTGAATATCTTCCATTTCCCAATTGCTATATAATCTCAATTAGTTTATCGCTATTGGCTGACTCATAGATAAAACACGGCTTATCTTCAGACTGTGTAGGTGTAAGTGGTGTTGTTTTCTGTGTAATAACTGAATAATGTATTTAGAGGTCAACCTTAAAAACTTAATGCTGATGTATTGTCCTCGAAGAAGACAATACAATAGCAATACATCAGTTGGTGTCTGTGAATGTCTTTTCTGATCATAAACAACTTAGTGTTGGGTTTTATTCTGCTATTATAGTTTAAATATGAGTAATGTACTTCAAGGTGCCTGTGATTCGTGTGCCCCAGACACCATTGCTGAAATAAATTAAGTTCCATAAGGTTAGATAAAATTAAATTATTTTTTTAATTACTTAGTTCTTTTTTTCGGGAATTTAGAAAATATAAACGATGCTGCTTTTGTGATTACCTTTGAGTGTCGCATCATATTACATTCAACTCTTTTATGCTGATAACTTGACAATGTATCTTGTGAGTGATTCAGCTTTGTGTTAACGTATTTTAAGATACTGGTGTCTTTGAAGGTTTGAATTAGATTTAGTTTGTATGTGGCCTAAATTACGTATTTATTGAAGACATTTGGATATTAGAATCTGATTGATTACTTGAAAATGTTAATTCTGAGTCACTTCAAATCTTCATCATTAATATTTAACTGCATGACAGACCTGTGCAACACTCCCCAACATTCAAATATGATGACAAACCAAATATGATGACAGAGCAAATATGATGACAAACCAAATATGATGACAGAGCAAATATGATGACAAACCAAATATGATGACAAACCAAATATGATGACAAACCAAATATGATGACAAACCAAATATGATGACAGAGCAAATATGATGACAAACCAAATATGATGACAAACCAAATATGATGACAAACCAAATATGATGACAAACCAAATATGACAAACCAAATATGATGACAAACCAAATATGATGACAACCAAATATGATGGCAAACCAAATATGATGACAGAGCAAATATAATGACAAACCAAATATGATGACAGTACATGGATTTTGGGTTTTTGGACCACCGAGGTGTATTGATTGAAGGGGTATGGAAGGGGGTAGTTCGTGTTTTTAAAGGGTTTTGGAAGCTGAATGTAGCTTTGTTGGGTAGAGAGGGGCTGAGGAGTTTTTCCAGGGTGGTGGGGGTCTTTGTGGGGAGGGAGGAGGATGCAAGGAAGTGTAATGAAATGGTGGAATAAGGTAGGTAAGGAAGAAATAAAAAAAGTTTATGGGAGGGTAGGGAGGGAGGACGTGAGGATGAGGTTTGGTTATCAAAGGTACCTGGAGGGTTGTTAGAAAGGTATTTAGGAGGGGCTTGGGATGCTAGGCATGAAAATGAAGTTCAGGAATTACGAGACAAGTTGAAAGAAATACAGTTAGAATGGTTTCAGGCATTACGGGTGCGGAGTGGAATGGAAGAGGTATTGTGGGGGAATAAGGTGTCGCGGGTGGTCCTGAGGAATTTTCAGTCGAGGAGGAAACGGATGCTGATAGAGTCGTTAAAGGTGGATAAGGAGGGGGGAGGGTATCAGGTGGGTAGTATACTACGGACAATGGAAGGTATGGTGGAGTATACGGAAGTTTGGTTCAGAGAAAAATTCGCGGCTGAGGAGGGTTCTTTGGAGGTGAAAAAAGGGGATATTGAGGGGAATTCATAGTTTTATTGGGGTTGAGGAAACATGTTTGAGGCACAGATTACGGAAGAGGAGGTATGGGAGGCAGTGAAATGTTTAAATTTGGGGAAATCTCCGGGAATCGATGGGTTACTAGGAGATTTTTATGTTTCGCATTGGCAGGTTTTGAGGGAAGTTTTAGTTTGGCTTATGAATGAATTAGGAAGGGGTGAACAAATGGGGAAGTCGATGCGAACAGGGGTTATAGTGCTGGTGGAGAAGTCAGGGACAAAGGTGGGCTTACAGGAATATCACAGCATAGCTTTAATGACAACAGATTATAAAATCTTCGCGAAGGTATTGGCAAATAGGATAAAGTCGGGGCTAAAGAGTTGTTTGCATAGGGGTCAACTGGGGGTGCCGGGGAGGAGTATTAGAACGAGGCATAGGCAGATTAGGCAATTTATAGAGGGGTTGCAAAAGGGAGGGGTCTTGGGAATAGATTGGCAAAGTGTATATGATAGGGTAGATAGGGATATGTTAAGGGAAATCATGTTAAGGCAAGGGTTTGGGTCAGCAGTGGTGGACTGGGTTAGGACTTTGTATGATGGGGCTTTGATGAAAGTTCAAATAAATGGGAGGTTGAGTAATGGGGTTGGTATGCATAGGGGATTACGGCAAGGTTGTCCACTCTCTCAGATTCTGTTTGCTTTGCTACAGGATCCTTTCTATAGATTGGTAGAGGAACAGTTAAGGGATAGAGTAGAGAGGGTGGGGGAGGTAGATTGCATTCTGGGGTATGTAGATGATACAACGATTTTGGTAACAGAGGAGTGGCAGTTGGAAGGAGTGAATAAGTTAGTGGAATATTTTGGGGAAGCAACAGGAATGAAGGTGAATAGGGGAAAATCAAAATTGTTGAAGGTAGGGAATGGGTGAGGGGAACGTTGGGAGTACGAGAGGGTTGGACTTGCGTGAATAACATAACTATTTGTGGCATTACTTTTTGTGCAGATGCAGTGGAGGCACGTAGGGTAACCTCGCAGATTGTGGTGGATAGGGCGTTAGCTAGAATGAATGGTTGGGGAGTGGGGGAGGTCACTTTATTACAGAGGGCAGTGGTTGTTAATACCTTGGTATATCCTAAGTTATGGTTCAGGGCGGTGGTGTATCCGTTAGTAGAGGTAGATGTGAAGCGTTTGTTGAAAAGGGTGTTGAAATTTGTGTGGGGACAGGGAAGACATTGGCTGCGTAGAGAGATAGTAGAATTAGGGGTCCGTAGGGGTGGGGTAGGATTGGTGCCTTTACGGAATAGGTTAAAAAGTGTGTTTGTACGGAATGAATACCTGACAAGGGGAGGGGAACGAGGGAAGTGGATGGGTTTAGTTATGAGAGAGGTACGAAGGTGGTGGGTTGGAGGGGATGTTTTGCATTGTGAGGCGATGCTGAGAGCGATGTTGATAATGACAGATCCACATAGGTGTAAGGTACGAAGGTTAGATAGGATTGGTATGGGTGGTGGGGAGGTGAGGGGTTATGAGGCTTGGCCTCCGTATAATTGGAATTTCATTTGGAAGTGGTTTGGGAAATTAACGGTACACCCAAAGGTTAGGGATACAAGTTATCGCTTTTATCAGGGCATTTTGACATCCAGGGAACAGTTACATGTGATGGGGTTGGTTGGGGATGGGAAATGTGCCACATGTGGTGGCTTGGAAACAGCATATCATGTAGTGTACTTTTGCGAGGGTTTGTGTTCAGTGAGGGATTGGTTGGGGAAGGTATTGAGATTAGAAGGAGGGAGAATGTCTCCCTTAAGGGCCTTGTGTTTAGATTTGGGTGGTGTGGAGTCAGTTATACGCAGGGGGATTTCGTACTTGATTTTAGATTTCATTTTCATTTCGTGGGCAGTTAGGGATTTGCATGGGTACCGTCGGGTCAGCGCTTTGGGAGCAGGTATGTATAGGACCAAGTGTAGGAATAGGGAAGTGTATGGTAGGGATTGGGAGATATTCTTTGTGAAGGAATATAGGGACATGTCAATAGGGAGTTTACGGGAGCTGTAAGGGTAGGGAAGGGGGGTAGATCTTTGAAGGTTATGTGGGAGGGGGGTTAGGATTAGGGGGGAGGGGGGTTTCAGGTGAAGATTTCCTGTTATATGATCAGGGGGTTGGGTGTTAGATTGAGTATGGTAAGGTGGGAAGGTGAAGTGTGTGGTTTTTCCTTCTGGCTGGGTGGTCGCCTGGGAATAGATCTGAGCTTAATAGGAGGTAGAATTGATCAGTTCAAACAAGAAAAATATATTTTTAATTTATTTTATTAGTGCATTTAGAATGATGGTGGCGAGCAGATATGGGGCTTATGAGGCCTAAGACGATCGGGTATGTCACCTGAGATGCACAATACATAGGGTTTATGTTTTGTACCTATTGACGATTTGCTTGGAGGATCTAAAATATGTTGTAAGCAGGTTACAGGCCAAGGTGGAAGTATCTGTAGTTTTTTGTTTTGACTTTCATACATAATGTTAAATATATGGTTAGGGTTATGTTTTCAGGTCTTTGTGGAGCCTGGTTTTATAATCACTGATGAAGCATGTATGGTTTGCCAAAAACACTTAATTGTATGGTGTTTAGTAATAATGATGTTGTGTATGTAGGGATATTATGTATTATGTAATGTAGGGGAAGTACTGGAGAGGTGTATGGGGGGGATTTTTAATATTAGTTTGTGTGGTAATTAATACCACAGACATATATGGTATTTTAGGATGATGTAACGATGATTTGGGATTGGTTAGGGGTTTTGGGGATTTGGGAAGTAGGATATAATATTGTGGTTTTGTGATATTCCGGCTTAATTAAGTCAGAGATGGGTATCACCTATGTAATTAGCTGTATGGTGTGCAGGATGTGTAAGGGAAATAATGTATAGTGTCATGAGGCGGACTGGGATCAAGGTATTGATAATGGTATTGTAATATATGTCCGTGCGATTGTTATATATGTATTGATAAAGGTATATGTATCTGTAATGCTTTAAATAAAAAAAAAACTTAATATTATAATCAGGGTTTCTTTAATATTAGCTAAATTAAAGTTTCCACTAGTTTATATTATTATCTGGTTTAGGGATATGTAATTATTATTATACCGGGTATGATGTATGTATATCATTATATATATATATATATATATATATATATATATATATATATATATATATATATATATATATATATATATATATATATATATATATATACCTCAGTACTGTTCTCTTGTTGTCTTAGAGTTTTGACTAAGACACTCCTGAACTGTCTTGGTATGGGAATTCTGTGTTGAATTCAGGAGACAGTTAGATCAAGATATTCTCAGTGTACGAGTGTGTGGAATTCTGAGGGATATTGACCTCAAGCAAGTGTTACTCTGAGAAGGTGTTCCTTCTGGATATATATACTCTTTCAAGGCGTGTGTCACGATCGAGGAAACGTTTTAGTTCCTCTTTTTATTCTTAATGTAGTGTCCATATAGATATAGATTATTTTTGTGATTGAAAAGATCTGACTAAGTGATATTTAAATGAAATTTTCAAATATCTAAGTAGTAGTTAAGCTTTTAATAAAAAAACGGAAAAGCTTTGTAAACTCTTATTTTTTCCATATCTTGTAAGAATTGAAGTTCCTTCTTATTCTTGGAAGTGATTTTGTTACGGTGTGCACTAACCTGGCCAAAGACTTTGTTTCGAATCGTAACAGGGCTGTTCAAATTAGATGCGTTTTTAGTTGAGGCAATAGTATAGTCTCAAATTTGGCTCTTATATGAATGCATTAGACTTTCTTAAATGTAGTGCCAAACCGAGGAATTAGGGCTTATTTTTCCTGCAGCTTCTGAAGGTTGAACCAGAGTTTGCCTCAGAATTATGTGTTGATATTATAATATCAATGCTTGCTCGATTTTCTAATGCTATAGTATTCATCCTTCTGGCTGTGGGAACTGTTGTTCCCGGGGGCACTTCCGGTACCCTCCTCTGTCTCTCCTTCACTCACTCTCTCCAGTGAAGACGGTCCTCTGGGAACGTACTTGCTTGGACATCCTCCTCTTTTCTGAAATTTTGCAAGCTCCTGATGTGTTGATTGCAACACGGAAGGCCTAGAGCTATCATTCTACTCCTCCCATGTTTGTTTTGCATCCTGTATTGCTGGGTTTCCGATATAATTTACTGATGTCCATGAGGATGCTAATTTACTGGAGCTTCCTTCATGGGGAAGCTCTGGTGCACAATATCCACAGGTTGATGAATAGGACGCGTTTTCACCACATGAATGTATTTGTCGAAACATTTTGCTGCAGCAGCAGCAGCAGCAGCAGCAGGCTTATGTCTGATACAGGCGACAGTTGAGAAAAGGCCTGAGAAGACAAAATGCTGCTCAAACATTATTTTCAACGTTTTCTAACCAACAGTTGCTAACATCTGTCTATGCTGAGGTTCGAAACTACTTTCTAATTGAGGGGGAAGTAGTTCCTTGGTGCTACGGAGGGATCAAATCTAAATGCCAGATAAATACCCTTTTCCTCCCCCTCCTTATTGGGAAAATATTTCCACAGAGTAATTCAGCTATAAGTCCGCTTTCGGATCCGGGGGAGACAGTGACTGGGGTATGACTCCCGGTGTGGCAGTCAACAGATGTTGTTGGTCGCTGAGAATCCTGGTACGCAGGGAAGTGTACAGTGTGGTTTCCATGGAGCGTCAGCACTGCATGCCCAC
This sequence comes from Cherax destructor, assembly GCA_009830355.1. NCBI lineage: Eukaryota > Metazoa > Arthropoda > Malacostraca > Decapoda > Parastacidae > Cherax > Cherax destructor. Next base: position 3,277 of record WNWK01035984.1, on the reverse strand, counting down.
GAAGCAGATCGTGGTTATAGGGGCAATACACACAACCCGCACATATAAAAAGAGGAGCTTACGACGACGTTTCGGTCCGACTTGGACCATTTACAAAGTCACATAACACAAGGACAGGCAGAAGGTGTATTTATGAGGCAGGCAGACAGGGAGGGCCACAGAAAGTGGTGGAGGGTATGGTGGTAGTAGTGGTAGTAGTAGTGGAGTCAGTCCACTACTGTACTACCATATCACTACTACCTCCATTGCCCTCACCACTTTCTTGTGCCCTCCCTTGCCTGCCTATAAATACCCTTCCCTGTCCTTCAGGTTAGTGTGACTTGTAAATGGTCCAAGATCGACCAGACGAACTCATAGCTTCCTCTCACTATATGCGGGTTGTGTGTGCTACAATTTCATTAAAAGGATTATGACAGACGATTGGGAAGTTTCAAAGTGTTTATTTGAGGAGCCTGAGGCTCTGTGTTTATAAGATGAGCCTGAGGCTCTGTGTTTATAAGAGGATCCTGAGGCTCTGTGTTTATATGAGGATCCTGAGGCTCTGTGTTTATATGAGGATCCTGAGGCTCTGTGTTTATATGAGGATCCTGAGGCTCTGTGTTTATATGAGGATCCTGAGGCTCTGTGTTTATATGAGGATCCTGAGGCTCTGTGTTTATATGAGGATCCTGAGGCTCTGTGTTTATATGAGGATCCTGAGGCTCTGTGTTTATATGATGAGCCTGAGGCTCTGTGTTTATATGATGAGCCTGAGGCTCTGTGTTTATATGATGAGCCTGAGGCTCTGTGTTTATATGATGAGCCTGAGGCTCTGTGTTTATATGAGGAGCCTGAGGCTCTGTGAGGTGGTATAAGAAATATGCTCAATATTTTTAAGTAAAAGTGAACTTAGATGTTTGATGTAACTTGACTTCCATGTTATCAAGAATGCTCTATCAAAAATATCCTGGTAACAGTACAAAGATATTTCATCCTCATTTCGAGGTGTGGATGTGTTCTCATCCTCAACACCAGCAGCTTCAACTCTCACCACAACAGTAACTCGTACCTGCGCTGTCCAAGGTCTAGTAATTCATACAATTAATATACACAAATTTATTTTTGAATAGAAATCTTCCATCCTCGGTGTATATAGCAGAATAGTACATACAGGTAAGTGAACTCCACCAAACACCACAGCAGTGCATATAACACTGGCATGTTGGCCATCCTGTCAAACACCACGGCAGTGCAGATAACACTGGCATGTTGGCCATCCTGTCAAACAACACGGCAGTGCAGATAACACTGGCATGTTGGCCATCCTGTCAAACACCACAACAGTGCAGATAACACTGGCATGTTGGTCATCCTGTCAAACACCACAACAGTGCAGATAACACTGGCATGTTGGCCCTCCTGTCAAACACCCCAGCAGGGCAGATAACACTGGCATGTTGGCCATCTTCAAAACCCCAACAGTGCAGATAACACTGGCATGTTGGCCATCCTGTCCAAACACCAGGGAGTGCAGATAACACTGGGATGTTGGCCCTTGTCAAACACCACACGGGCAGATCCTGGCATTTTGGGCTCCTTCAAACACCACAGCAGTGGATAACACTGGCATTTTGGCCATCCGAAAACCAACAGTGCAGATAACACCCCGGCATGTTGGCCATCCTGTCAAACAGCACAACAGTGCAGATAACACTGGCATGTTGGCCATCCTGTCAAACACCACAGCAGTGCAGATAACACTGGCATGTTGGCCATCCTGTCAAGCACCACAGCAGTGCAGATAACACTGGCATGTTGGCCATCATCAGTGAAGCGATAGTTATCTACGATGTAGTTAATAAGTTTCCACCTAACAGCAACCCTCCCTCCCCCCACCCCTCCCCCCCCTCCCCTCCCTCCCTCCTGCCCCTTCCCCCCCCACTGCCACCTTCCCTCCCTCCTTCCACCACCACACCTCCCAGAACCGCCAAGCACCCTCAATCCCGCCCTCCACCGCCACCCTACCTCCTTCCACTGCCACCCTCCCTCCTTCACCACCCTCCCTACTTACACTGCCACCATCCCTCCCTCCACTCCCCCCCATCCCCCCTTCCACCACCACGCCTCCCTCCACTGCCACCCCCCTCAATCCCCACCTCCCTATCCCCCACCCTACCTCCTCCCCCCTCCACTGCCACCTTCCATCCATCCTTCCAGCACCACCTTCCATCCCTCCATCCCTGCCCCCCTCCTTCCCTCCCGCCACCCTCCTTCCTCCACCGCCTCCTTCCCTCCTCCGCCACCCCCCTTTTCCTGTGGGGTGCCCTAAATATAGCTGAATTAAGCTATTAAGATGCACCACGACTCACAGCCTTGATGTCTTTATAACTGATGCATACGGTCCTTCCCCTTGGGCTGGGGAATTATTACAAGGGTATTATATATTATTTTTTTACATTTTATTAGTTTTTTTAAAAAAATACATATCAAACTAAAAAATCAAAATTTTTAAAAAAAAAAAATTATCAGTGAGTAACCTTTCCAACATCAATGGAATTAATTTATGTCAAAAAAAAAGCTCAAAGAATTTGCAGGTGATAAAATTAAATCAACAAAAAGGACACCCCGTGCCAGACCCGACACCATATAATTTAGTAATATTTTTACCATAAACAGAAAGAATCGTCCTTACAAAAAATTAAAAGGCATGCATCCTACCTATCCACAAATCCCAATAAAAAACCCCCCCCCCCACCTAACAATTTTATTAACCATAAATAAGTCTGTATGGGTTACATTTAACAAAAAATCCTAATTACACCTAACCACAAATTTTTGCTTTAAGCCCCCAAAAAACCCTATACACACAATTTTTTAAAAAGAATACAAACACAATTAGCATCATTACTTTTAACTTTATAAGTTTATTTCTCTACATTTTTCATGTGTAAATTCATGACCTAAACAAGTGTGGTGCATACCTGATTCCTATCAAATCCATCCAACCCCACAGAGTATATTCAAAAAAAATTACAAATCAAATTCCCGTAACCACAACATGTTTCAGTTACCCTTACCATCTACTGGTAAGTACAAACCCCAAAAATTTCCCCAGTTACAACCCAAAAACCCCCCCCTCCCCCCCCGCGAGGGGCCACCAAAAAATGTACAACCCCCACTCCCCCCCCCCAACTTCACCAACATCCATTCCACCCTTCATTCATCTCATCCCCCACCCAAAAAAACCCTCACTTGTACACAAAAAAGTCAACCTCCCGAAAATAATACCCCCCTTCCC
>WNWK01035983.1:0-19437 GCA_009830355.1 Cherax destructor | reverse complement strand
ACTTTTTTTTGGGGAGGACTGTTGTCATGTGTACATGTTATTATGTATGAATGAATTTTCTTACGTGTTATTGCGTAGGGGTTTATGTGTACATGTGTTTGATGAATGTCATTTTACATGTTTTGTATGAATGTATAACGTATATGAGCGTCAGTGTACATGTTAGTGTGTAGGGGTGAGTATCATGTGTACGTATTATTGTGTATGACTGAGGAAATGTTGGGTATTTTGTGTATGGCTGAGTGAAATGTTGAGGTATTGTTGTGTATGACTGAGTGAAATGTTGAGGTTTGTTGTGTATACTATGAAATGTTGAGGTTTTTTGTGTGACTGGTAAATGTTGAGGTATTGTTGTTTTTGACTGAGTGAAATGTTGAGGTATTGTTGTGTATGACTGATTGAAATGTTGAGGTATTGTTGTGTATGAAACCCTTTTATTCGGAGCTTTAAAAACACCCCAATGGCTCCTAAAGGGAACCATCTTTAAAGGGTTTGGGATGGGGCCCCATCATCAAATCAACGACTGGTTCGAATTTAAAAAGGGAGTTTAACAAAAAAGGTGCGGGGATACCACTCGCAGGGGAAGGTTGTTTGTTTTTTTGGCTCGTTTTGCCTTGACAACTGTGGCGTATAATCTACTTTTTTGTAAAAGTGTACATATGTGTGATTTTTCATTTCTTTAAAGGGAAAAAGAAAAAAGTCTTATATATTTATCTAACTGCTTGGTGAAGGAAATACAAATTCAAAGCATTTTCACTGTTTTTTTTTCTAAGTCCCACATCAAAAGGCCATTGCCTGGGGTTGTAATAGGGGTAGCCTGCCGGAGCTGAATTTGGAGACTTAGAGCAGGAGTTGAGCCTAGAGTTGAAGTTCGCGCAGGAGCTAGTCTTGTATCTAGATAGCTTGCTATCTGGCATTGCTTATGCTTTGCCAACGTTTAGTGCTATTGGAGTATCTGCAATTTGATTTGTTATTGCTGTCAGCCTTGCTATGTGTGTGTGCATATTGGCTTTGCTTTGCGTGTCTGCTCTGCTATCGGTGAGTAACCTGCAGTCGACGCACGTTCGCGTGTTAAGTTCAGGGTTAATACCACCTATTCGAGTCAGATGGTTAGTGTCTGAGTTCACTCAAAAAAGTTGCCTCAACTCTTTTACAGCTTGTTGGCGTATGCTCGTTCTATTGATGTTGAATACCAGCGACCCCTTCCTGCGCGCTGCGTGATATAAGGAGTAAACTACAAACTAAAACTATGGCATATCAGTCTCATGTTTCCCCCTCTACAGGAGCTGTTAACCGTAGGTCACCATTAAGGTTTCTACAAAATGGGAGAGACAAAACTCCGAGCAAACCAGCAAGTCGCAGGTGTGGGGTTATCGACAGGTGAGTCTGGTTCACTGGCGCTTGAACTAAGACTCACTCTTGAACAAACTAGAGAACAGCGTTTTTGCTAAGGGGGAGTTTGATAGGGGAAAAGGAAGGGGGGAAATTCCATCAGACTAGATGATTTAATTTAAAAGGGCAGTACAGTTTGTTCCTCGTTTTGTTGAAGCAGACCTAACAGTTTTTCGAAGCATTTGAAAACTAGGCTGAGTTTGGGGGTGGCCTGAGGTTCTTGGGGGGTCACTGGTGATCCGTTGTTTGGTAAAAAGAATTTACCTTCTTGGGAAATAATGATTTGGAAAAGCATTTGTGAAAACCATTTTTGGGGCTTATAATGTATTCCTGCCAAGAAGGAAAGAATTCAAACTGGGCAGAAGGCAGTTGGGTCAGTCTTACGTTGACTTTGTGAGACATCAGACCAGGGTTTTTACAAAGTGGTCAAGGCAAGTGGTGTCGCTGTTTTTTTAAACGCTTCTTGGTGGACAATTCAGTCTGTTAGCCAGAGGTTGAGTTTTTTTCAAGATCCGTTGGCTACTGCAATGGAAGCTGCCAGGTTGGTGATTTTTAAACTCCGCTCCTTGTCCACGGTCTTATCTCTTTCCCAACGCCAGGTAGAGCAAAATCGCGAAAAGTTTTGAGTGGAGAACTAAAGGTCAAGATGAAGGGGTCTCGTGAGCCAACTAAATCACTTGGTGAGCAGGACCCTCCAATGAACCTGGTGAAAGACCCCAAATACTCAACATGGTGATTCGAAGCGGGTATCCAGAGGGCGTAAGCCACAAAATAAAAGGGGGCCCAAAAATTAAAGCTGAGATGGTATGTTACAACTGTGGCAACCTGGCCACATCAGGAATTGCCCCAATAAAAACCATTTGGGAAAATTTTAATACCCCCTAATATGTCCCGGAAGAAGTAAAAGGGGTGGCCCCTTTTAAAGCACTTGTTATACCCCTTCAGGAACATTCAGAGAAAAAGGAAGTTAGAATCTTTGGGTACTGGTGCATATTGCTCCTTATAAAAAAATCTTCCCTTTTCTAACAAACCTTTTGCAGTCCTCAGTTCTTTTAAAACTTGGGGGAGCAGTATTTTCTGTCCCTTTACATCAAATCTATGTGCGAGTAAATACTACACTGGGTTTTTTCTGTTGGTGTCTCGAGGGATTTCCCAAAAATGCAATCTTTCTGGATAATAACAATCTATAAATGTTAAAAAACCCCTCGTTAATTTTGATGTTTAATACAATAAAGGGTTGATGAGAATTTCTCGCCGGCATCTGATCTGGGGTGACCAATTTGTTTTGGGGAAAACTGGCCAGAGCCTCGTAAATTTAGTGAACACCCCGATCAAAGGCTTCCTATTCCAGAGTTGCAGGACCCGGGTCTCTGTTTCCAGCCTGAAGGACTGTCCTTTTGGGGGGAACAATGGAAAACCCCCTAAACTCTGCTTTTGGGAGCTATGGGTAAATCCACTTGGGCACCCGGTCAAATTCCTTAAAAAAAATTACTTAGTCTGCACTGAAACTGGTAAGGAGGTGGAGGGAAAAAAAAAGATAAATTAGTGGTTCCCAGAAAGTTTGGTCTCAGATATAAAATAGCCCTAACTCTTCTTTAGGGGCCTTTGGGGAAATTCCAAAAAAAATGAATAAAAAAAAATTAAAGTTAAAAGAGTAAAGAATCATATTCCGTTGTCCGAAGTCAGCAGGAAACCGGACACCCAAAAACCTGCACCCTCCTCCCTTCCTGTTAATGGAGACCCTTTTCAGAATTAATACTAGGTTGTGTAGGTCCACCCCAAAGCTAATCAAATCAATACCTATTCACAATCATGGGGTAACTAATATCCGGGGTTCCGGGATTTAACACTAAAGATTTCCAAAAGCCCCCGATTCCGGATTAAGTTTCGGCCCCGTGAGGTTCCCGTGAGCCTCCGCACCTTGAAAGGGTTGCTGCAGTAATGGAGACGCTGGAGTTTGTCTTAACGCTGGTCGGAGCTAGTGCGAGTGTTTGTATTGGGGGCACTGGAGTTTGTCTCAGTTCTGGCAGAAAATTTAAGCGACATAGTCTTAAAAAGGACTGAAGATAGTCCCGGTAAACAGTTTCATTGGAAAACTTTTTTAAATGTAGAACTCTTATTCTCATTGATTGTTCTGAAAGTTGTTACAATTGAGGGTTATGAATATTCTGCGTTCTAGATTCGCCGGCCTGTGTTAAAAAAAGTGTTATGCCTTCTGACTCATTGGGGTTGAGTCAAAAGTGTTATTTATAAGGAATTCTTGGGTTCTGACCTTTAGTGTTATAAATAAAAAAACATTGTGTATTGTACATACATTTTTAATGGACTTAGTTTTTAAATTTTTTTAAACCCATTTTGGTGTCACCATTTTTACTCAATATAAAACCTTTCTATGGATTAAGAAAATTAAAGAAAAGAAAAAGCTTTGAAATTTTCCATTGAACCCCTTTTGATTTTTTTAAAGGTGTTCAGTTCTGTTCTTTTGCTGGCCTGGGGACAGACACTAACTTCCCGGTCCTAACAGTGGTATTTACCATCACTGTAATTTGTGGGTAAATTTTAAACCATCCCGCTTAAAAACAAGTGCCAGGGGGTGGAGTGTGCAAGCCACCCCCCCTGGGCGCCAACCAGCCCCCCCCCCCACTCACCCCCTCCAACCCCTTTGGCACTCTCCACCATTGGTATTTTCACCCCTTTTTGTACACTTTCAAAGCTGTAATTACCTGTATTTACCTGTTTTCACCTAAGGGCCCCCTTTACAAAGAGTAAGTTGTAAGTCCAGATAAGCTCATTCTTCTTATAGTGATTGTTGACGTCGCCAGTTACGGCTCCCACCACCCCCCACCTCTTTGGCAACACACTCTGATAACAGATGGAAGGCACATGCTAAGGCAACACTCTGATACAAAATGGGGGGAATCATGCTATGGCAACATCTCTGATAACAGATGGGAGGCACATGCTATGACAACACTATCTGATACCAGATGGGAGGCACATACTATGGCAACTCTCTCTGATACCAGATAGAAGGCACATGCTATGGCAACACTCTCTGATACAAGATGGAAGGAACATGCTATGGCAACACTCTCTGGTACCAGATGGAAGGCACATGCTTTGGCATCACTGATAACAGATGGGAGACACATGTTATGGCAACACTCTTGATAACAGATGGGAGGCACATGCTATGGCATCACTGATAACAGATGGAGACAATGTTATGGCAACATCTCTGATAACAGATGGGAGGCACATGCTATAACAACACTCTCTGATACCAGATGGGAGGCACATGCTATAACAACACTTCTGATACCAGATTGGAGGTATATGCTATAGCAAACTCATTGATACCAGATGGGAGGCACATGCTATGGCAACACTCTCTGATACAAGATGGGAGACATATGCTATTGCAATACTCTGATACCAGATGGAAAGCAAATGCTATTGCAACACTCTCTGATACCAGGTGGCAGGCACATTCTATGGCAACACTCTCTGATAAAGATGGGAGGCACATGCTATGGCAACACTCTCTGATACCAGATTGGAAGCATATGCTATGGAAACTCTGATAACAGATGGGAGGTACATGCTATGGCAACACTGATACCAGATGGGAGGCACATGCTATTGCAACACTCTCTGATAACAGATGGGAGGCACATGCTATGACAACACTCTCTGATACCAGATGGGAGGCATAGCTATGGCAAACTTATTGATACCAGATGAAGGCACATGCTATGGCAACACTTTCTGATAACTGATGGGAGGAACATGTTATGGCAACTCTGATACAAGATAGAAGGCACATGCTATAGCAACACACTCTGACACGAGATGGAAGGAACATGCTTTGGCAACACTCTCTGATACCAGATGGAAGGAACATGTATTGCAACACTCTGATACCAGATGGGAGGCTCATGCTATGGCAACACTCTCTGATACCAGATGGGAGGCACATGCTATGACAACACTCTCTGATACCAGATGGGAGGCACATGCTATGACAACAATCTCTGATACCAGATGGAAGGCCCATGCTATGGCAACACTCTCTGATACCAGATGGAAGTCACATGCTAAGCAACACTCTCTGATACCAGATGGAAAGAACATGCTAAGGAAACACTCTAATACCAGATGGGAGTGCTCATAGTATGGCAACACTCTCTGATACCAGTTGGAAGGCACATGCTATGGCAACACCTCTGATACCAGATGGGAGGCACATGCTATGGCAACACTCTCTGATACCAGATGGAAGGCACATGCTATGGCAACTCTTGATACAAGATGTAAGGAACATGCTATGGCAACACTCTCTTATACCAGATGGGAGGCACATGCTATGGCAACACTCTCTGGTACAAGATGGAAGGCACATGCTTTGGCAACACTCTCTGATAACAGATAGAAGGCACATGCTATGTCAACACTCTCTGATAATAGATCGGAGGCACATGCTATGACAACACTCTCTGATACCAGATAGGAGGCATATGCTATGGCAGCACTCTCTGATAACAGATGGAAGGCACATGATATGGCAACACTCTCTGATACCAGATGGGAAGCATATGCTATGGCAAATTCTCTGATACCAGATGGAAGGTACATGCTATGGCAACACTCTCTGATACCAGATGCAAGGCACATGCTTTGGCAACACTCTTTGATAACAGATGGGAGGCACATGCTATGGCAACACTCTCTGATACCAGATGGGAGGCACATGGTATGGCAACACACTCTGATACCAGATAGGAGTCACATGCTATGGCAACACTCTCTGATACAAAATGGGAGACATGCTATGGCAATACTCTGATACCAGATGGAAAGCACATGCTATAGCAACACTCTCTGATACCAGATGGCAGGCACATGCTATGGCAACACTTCTGATACCAGATAGGAGACACATGCTATGGCAACACTCTCGGATACCTTTAGGGAGGCACATGCTTTGGCAACACTCTCTGATAGGAGGCATATGCTATGGCAAACTCATTGATACCAGATGAAGGCACATGCTATTGCAACACTCTCTGATACCAGATGGGAAGCACATGATATGGCAACACTCTCTGATAACAGATGGGAGGCACATGCTATGACAACACTCTCTGATACCAGATAGGAGGCATATGCTATGACAAACTCTCTGATAAGAGATAGAAGGCACATGGTGTGGCAACGCTGATACCAGATGGGAGGCACATGCTATGGCAACACTCTCTGATAACAGATGGGAGGCACATGCTATGGCAACACTCTCTGATACCAGATGGGAGGCACATGGTATGGCAACACTCTCTGATACCAGATGGGAGTCACATGCTATGGCAACACTCTCTGATACAAAATGGGAGACATGCTATGGCAATACTCTGATACCAGATGGAAAGCACATGCTATAGCAACACTCTCTGATACCAGATGGCAGGCACATGCTATGGCAACACTCTCGGATACCTTTAGGGAGGCACATGCTTTGGCAACACTCTCTGATACCAGATGGAAGGCACATGCTAAGGCAACACTCTGATACCAGATGGGAGGCTCATGCTATATCAACACTCTCTGATACCAGATGGGAGGCACATGCTATGGCAACTCTCTCTGATACCAGATGGGAGGCACATGCTATGACAACACTCTTTGATACCAGATGGGAGGCACATGCTATGGCAACTCTCTCTGATACCAGATGGAAGGTATATGCTATTGCAACACTCTCTGATACAAGATAGGAGGCATATGCTATGGCATCACTGATACCAGATGGGAGGCACATGCTATGACAACACTCTCTGATAACAGATAGGAGGCATATGCTATGGCAAACTCATTGATACCAGATGAAGGCACATGCTATGGCAACACTCTCTGATACCAGATGGGAAGCACATGCTATGGCAACACTCTCTGATAACAGATGGGAGGCACATGCTATGACAACATTCTCTGATACCAGATGGGAGGCACATGCTATGGCAACTCTCTCTGATACCAGATGGAAGGTATATGCTATTGCAACACTCTCTAATACAAGATAGGAGGCATATGCTATGGCATCACTGATACCAGATGGGAGGCACATGCTATGACAACACTCTCTGATAACAGATAGGAGGCATATGCTATGGCAAACTCATTGATACCAGATGAAGGCACATGCTATGGCAACACTCTCTGATACCAGATGGGAAGCACATGCTATGGCAACACTCTCTGATAACAGATGGGAGGCACATGCTATGGGAACACTCTCTGATACCAGATAGGAGGCATATGCTATGACAAACTCTCTGATAACATATAGAAGGCACATGGTGTGGCAACGCTGATACCAGATGGGAGGCACATGCTATGGCAACACTCTCTGATAACAGATGGGAGGTACATGCTATGGCAACACTCTGTGATACCAGATGGGAGGCATATGCGATGGCAAATTCTCTGATACCAGATGGAAGGTACATGCTATTGTGTTACAAAATGACACGATATCTATTAGTAATAGACATCTTCAGTGCACACTAGAAAGGATAGCCCTTCTAGCATCCAGCCTGTTACTGGGCTTTTTCAACAAAGTCAGTATCCTGGTTCAGTTATCCGACATATTATTAATATCACCATTGCATCCCAACTGGTAGGATACTAACCAAACAGATGGTTTTAAAATGTTTATTATCAAAGTGGGAAGATCTAGGGTAGCAAAGTATATCAAATATAAAGATAATAATTAAGATATCAATTAGGATGTTAATTAGGAGGGTAGCTCCTACACTGCTCTCATATACAATAAGTCTGTGCTGAGGGCACATATATATGAATGACTCTAAAGTACCATCAGGTACAATGTAAGTACAATATTACAGTTATATGCAAATAAGAATATATGTGGGTATGAGTGAGCTCCAGGTAACTTAAAGACTCGATTTAACCAGTTTCCGACTGAACTTCTCTTAAGCTAGCTCTTCTAACAAACTGACAATCAGAACAGCTTGATTGACCAGTAAAATGACCAATTCGCATAACAGCAATATAACAAGCAACAGCAACACAGCGTCAGGAACCAGGAGACAGAAAATCGACCCTAACTGGGGACCATCAATAGATCCTCCAAAACAGTCACAAAACTCCCTTTCTACTGAAGCTAGGTTCAGCATAAACAATCCCAAACTGTGGCGGTGCACAGATGCCTTGTCGAATTAGGTCAGGAGCTGTAGCAAGAGACCTGAGTTATCAAAGAGTGTCAATGTGACACACAACCCAGAAAAACGTCGAAAATCACTGTCTAGTCTATCCTCTGTGAACAGAGTTACACAGAGTCCTGAGAAGTATGTTTCGTCTCATCACCGAACACATACTCTACCACACAGAGTCTAAATGACGAGAAAACAAGCAGAGACAGGAGAGAGGTGTTGACACAACGATGTCCAGCTGCGTAGTGCTATCGAGGAAGGAGCAGCAGCCACCCACCTCAGATGTGGAATCACGTGACTCCTCCCAGCAACTATCCTAGTGTCATAATTTATATACCATCCTACCTAATGAACATAGCTAAGTCAAATAATGTGAAATAATAGTCCAATAATAGTATAAAGCAGGATATTAACGATTTAGCTATTATCGAGAATATCAGCAATATATATAATTATAGAAAATGGAAAATATACATTATACAATATACGTTATAAATAGATATATACATTGGGGCCCAATTCTGGGGCCGCAATATATTGCAACACTCTCTGATACCAGATGGAAGGCACATGGTTTGGTAACCCTCTATGATAACAGATGGGAGGCACATGCTATGGTAACACTCTCTGATACCAGATGGGAGACATATGCTATGGCAATACTCTGATAACAGATGGAAAGCACATGCTTTGGCAACACTGATACCAGATGGCAGGCACATTCTATGGTAACACTCTCTGATACAACATGGGAGGCACATGCTATGGCAACACTTCTGATACCAGATGGGAGGCTCATGCTATGACAACACTCTCTGATAACAGATGTGAGGCACATGCTATGGCAACACTCACTGATACCAGATGGGAGGCACATGCTATGGCAACACTCTCTGATACCAGATGGAAGGAACCTGCTATGGCAACACTCTGATACATGATGGAAGGAACATGCTATGGCAACACTCTCTGATACCAGATGGGAAGCACATGCTAAGGCAACACTCTCTGATAACAGATGGGAGGCACATGCTATGGCATCACTGATACCAGATGGGAGGCACATGCTCTGGCAAAACTCTCTGATAACAGATGTGAGGCACATGCTATGACAACACTCTCTGATACCAGATGGGAGGCATATGCTATGGCAAACTCATTGGTACCAGATGAAGGCACATGCTATGTCAACACTCTCTGATACCAGATGGGAAGCATATGCTATGACAACACTCTCTTATAACAGATGGGAGGCACATGCTATGGCAACACTGATAACAGATGGAAGGCACATTCTCTGGAAACACTCTTACCAGATGGGAGGCATATGCCATGGCAAATTCTCTGATACGAGATGGAAGGTACATGCTATGGCAACACTCTCTGATACAAGATGGAAGGCACATGCTTTGGCAACACTCTTTGATAACAGATGGGAGGCACATGCTATGGCAACACTCTCTGATACCAGATGGGAGGCACATGGTATGGCAACACACTCTGACACCAGATGGGAGTCACATGCTATGGCAACACTCTCTGATACAAAATGGGAGACATGCTATGGCAATACTCTGATACCAGATGGAAAGCACATGCTATAGCAACACTCTCTGATACCAGATGGCAGGCACATGCTATGGCAACACTTCTGATACCAGATGGGAGGCACATGCTATGGCAACACTCTCGGATACCTTTAGGGAGGCACATGCTTTGGCAACACTCTCTGATACCAGATGGAAGGCACATGCTAAGGCAACACTGATACCAGATGGGAGGCTCATGCTATATCAACACTCTCTGATACCAGATGGGAGGCACATGCTATGGCAACTCTCTCTGATACCAGATGGGAGGCACATGCTATGACAACACTCTCTGATACCAGATGGGAGGCACATGCTATGGCAACTCTCTCTGATACCAGATGGAAGGTATATGCTATTGCAACACTCTCTGATACAAGATAGGAGGCATATGCTATGGCATCACTGATACCAGATGGGAGGCACATGCTATGACAACACTCTCTGATAACAGATAGGAGGCATATGCTATGGCAAACTCATTGATACCAGATGAAGGCACATGCTATGGCAACACTCTCTGATACCAGATGGGAAGCACATGCTATGACAACACTCTCTGATAACAGATGGGAGGCACATGCTATGGCAACACTCTCTGATACCAGATAGGAGGCATATGCTATGACAAACTCTCTGATAACATATAGAAGGCACATGGTGTGGCAACGCTGATACCAGATGGGAGGCACATGCTATGGCAACACTCTCTGATAACAGATGGGAGGTACATGCTATGGCAACACTGTGATACCAGATGGGAGGCATATGCGATGGCAAATTCTCTGATACCAGATGGAAGGTACATGCTATTGTGTTACAAAATGACACGATATCTATTAGTAATAGACATCTCCAGTCAACACTAGAAAGGATAGCCCTTCTAGCATCCAGCCTGTTACTGGGCTTTTGCAACAAAGTCAGTATCCTGGTTCAGTTATCCGACATATTATTAATATCACCATTGCATCCCAACTGGTAGGATACTAACCAAACAGATGGTTTTAAAATGTTTATTATCAAAGTGGGAAGATCTAGGGTAGCAAAGTATATCAAATATAAAGATATTAATTAAGATATCAATTAGGAGGTTAATTACTAGGGTAGCTCCTACACTGCTCTCATATACAATAAGTCTGTGCTGAGGGCACATATATATAAATGACTCTGAAGTACCATCAGGTACAATGTAAGTACAATATTACAGTTATATGCAAATAAGAATATATGTGGGTATGAGTGAGCTCCAGGTAACTTAAAGACTCGATTTAACCAGTGTCCGACTGAACTTCTCTTAAGCTAGCTCTTCTAACAAACTGACAATCAGAACAGCTTGATTGACCAGTAAAATGACCAATTCGCAGAACAGCAATATAACAAGCAACAACAACACAGCGTCAGGAACCAGGAGACAGAAAATCGACCCTAACTGGGGACCATCAATAGATCCTCCAAAACAGTCACAAAACTCCCTTTCTACTGAAGCTAGGTTCAGCATAAACAATCCCAAACTGTGGCGGTGCACAGATGCCTTGTCGAATTAGGTCAGGAGCTGTAGCTAGAGACGTGAGTTATCAAAGAGTGTCAATGTGACACACAACCCAGAAAAACGTCGAAAATCACTGTCTAGTCTATCCTCTGTGAACAGAGTTACACAGAGTCCTGAGAAGTATGTTTCGTCTCACCACCGAACACATACTCTACCACACAGAGTCTAAATGGCGAGAAAACAAGCAGAGACAGGAGAGAGGTGTTGTCTCAACAATGTCCAGCTGCGTACTGCTATCGAGGAAGGAGCAGCAGCCACCCACCTCAGATGTGGAATCACGTGACTCCTCCCAGCAACTATCCTAGTGTCATAATTTATATTACATCCTACCTAATAAACATAGCTAAGTCAAATAATGTGAAATAATAGTCCAATAATAGTATAAAGCAGGATATTAACGATTTAGATGGAACGCACATGCTTTGGCAACACTTTCTGATAACAGATGTGTGGCACATGCTATGGCAAAACTCTGATACCAGATGGTAGACACATGCTATGACAGCACTCTCTGATACTAAATGGAAGGCACATGCTATGGCAACACTCTCTGATACCAGATGGAAGGTATACGTTATGGCAACACATTCTGATACCATATAGGCACATGCTATGACAACACTTTCTGATACCAGATGGAAGGCATGTGCTATGGCAACACTCTCTGATACTAGATGGGAGGGACATGATATGGAAACACTCTCTGATACCAAATGGAAAGCACATGTTATGGCAACACTCTCTGATACCAGATGGGAGGCACATTCTTTGGCAACACTCTCTGATAACAGATGGCAGGCACATGCTATGGCAACACTCTCTGATACAAGATGAGAGACACATGCTATGACAACATTATCTGATACCAGATGGAAAGCACATGCTATGGCAACACTCTCTGATACCAGATGGAAGGCAGATGCTTTGGCAACACTCTCTGATACCAGATAGGAGGCATATGCAATGGCAACACTCTCTGATTCCTGATGGAAGGCATATGCTATGGCAACACTCTCTGATACCAGATGGGAGGGACATGCTATGGCAACACTCTCTGATAACAGATGAAAGACCCATGCTATGGCAACACTCTCTGATACCAGATGGGAGGCACATTCTTTGGCAACACTCTCTGATAACATATGAGAGGCACATGCTATGGCATCACTGATACCAGATGGGAGGCACATACTATGACAACACTCTCTGATAACAGATAGGAGGCACATTCTATGGCAACACTGATAACAGATGGAAGGCACATTCTATGGAAACACTCTCTTACCAGATTGGAGGCATAGGCTATGGCAAATTCTCTGATACGAGATGGAAGGTAAATGCTATGGCAACACTCTCTGATACAAGATGGAAGGCACATGCTTTGGCAACACTCTTTGATAACAGATGGGAGGCACATTCTATGGCAAAACTCTCTGATACCAAATGGGAGGTACATGCTATGGCAACACACTCTGATACCAGATGGGAGGCACATGCTATTGTAATACTCTCTGATACAAGATGGGAGACATGCTATGGCAACACTCTCTGATACTAAATGGAACGCACATGCTTTGGCAACACTCTTTGATAACAGATGGCAGGCACATGCTATGGCAACACTCTCTGATACCAGATGGGAGGCACATGCTTTGGCAACACTCTCTGATAACAGATGGCAGGCACATGCTATGGACACACTCTCTGATACAAGATGAGAGACACATTCTATGACAACATTATCTGATACCAGATGGAAAGCACATGCCATGGCAACACTCTCTGATACCAGATAGGAGGCATATGCAATGGCAACACTCTCTGATTCCTGATGGAAGGCATATGCTATGGCAACACTCTCTGATACGAGATGGGAGGGACATGCTATGGCAACACTCTCTGATAACAGATGGAAGACACATGCTATGGCAACACTCTCTGATACAAGATGGGAGGCACATGCTTTGGCAACACTCTCTGATACCAGATGGGAGGAATATGCTATGGCAAACTTATTGATACCAGATGAAGGCACATGCTATGGCAACACTCTCTCATAACAGATGGGAGGCACATGCTATGGCAACTCTGATACCAGATGGGAGGCATATGGAATGGCAACACTCTCTGATACCAGATGGGAGGAATATGCTATGGGAAACATATTGATACCAGATGAAGGCACATGCTATGGCAACACTCTCTGATTCCTGATGGAAGGCATATGCTATGGCAACACTCTCTGATACCAGATAGGAGGGACATGCTATAGCAACACTCTCTGATAACAGATGGAAGACACATGCTATGGCAACACTCTCTGATACAAGATGGGAGGCACATGCTTTGGCAACACTCTCTGATACCAGATGGGAGGAATATGCAATGGCAACACTCTCTGATACCAGATGGGAGGGACATGCTGTAGCAACACTCTCTGATAACAGATGGAAGACACATGCTATGGCAACACTCTCTGATACCAGATGGAAGGCACATGCTTTGGCAACACTCTCTGATAACAGATGGGAGGCACATGCTATGGCAACACTCTCTGATACGAGATGGGAGGCATATGCTATGGCAAACTCATTGATACCAGATGAAGGTACATGCTATGGCAACACTCTCTGATACCAGATGGGAATCACATGCTATGGCAACACTCTCTGATACCAGATGGGAGGCACATGCTATGGCAACACTCTCTGATACCAGATGGGAGGCATATGTTATGACAAACTCTCTGATACCAGATGGAAGGCACATGCTTTGGCAACACTTTCTGATACCAGATGGGAGGCATGTGCTATGGCAACACTCTGATAACAGATGGGAGGCACATGCTATGGCAACAACTCTGATACCAGATAGGAGGCATGTGCTATGGCAACACTCTCTGATAACAGACGGGAGGCACATGCTATGGCAACACTCTCTGATAACAGGTGGGAGGCACATGCTATGGCAACACCTCTGATACCAGATGGGAGGCATGTGCTATTGCAAACTCTCTGATACCAGATGGAAGGCACATGCTATGGCAACACTCTCTGATACCTGATGGGAGGCACATGCTTTGGCAACACTATCTGATAACAGGTGGGAGGCACATGCTATGGCAAAACTCTCTGATTCCAGATGGGAGGCACATGCTATGGAAATACTCTGATACTAGGTGGGAGGCACATGCTATGGGAACACTCTCTGATACCAGGTGGAAGGCACATCCTATGGCAACACTCTCTGATACCAGATGGAAGTCACATGGTTTGGCAACAATCTGATAACAGATGGGAGGCACATGCTATGACAACACTTTTTGATAACAGATGGGAGGCACATGCTATGGCAACAGCAGCAATTTTGAAATCGTTCCCTGAAATTTTAGTAACGTTAGAATGTATAGCCAGCGACCAGTTACGAAAGGGAGATACTAGAATAGAAGCAAATAATATTGCAAATAAGATGCAAGAGCTATAATTGTTTTTTTTTTTTTTGTTGAATTTTTGGAATGAAAATTTGGAAAATTTTCATAGATTAAGTCAAGGTCTGCAAAATGAGGTTGTGAACTTAAAATCATGTGCAGATCTTTATGGATCATTAGCTGACCAACTGTGCACTTCAGCAGATACAATTGAAAGATCTGAAGCAGCTACGAAGAAATGCTACCAGATGTTGATTACAAGGCAACACAAACTCCCAAACGTATCAGAAAGAAAGTTGCCAGTGATGGAGACGCACCAGAAGTATATCTAAATGCCAGAGATAAATTTTCTGTCACCATGTTTTACACAATTATTGACAAACTTGAAACTGAGATGTGAACAAAAGGAGAGATATACAAAGAAACAGCAAAGAGGTTTTCTAAATGATGTGCCACATAATGTCACTTCATCATCTACTGAAACTGAAAGGTATTCTCAGTGTTGTCAAAGCTGATTGATGTTGACCTAGAGGATTTCAACACTAAATTTCTCAGTTGAGCTTCAGCAGTTTTACTTATATCTGCGCCATAAGTTTAGTGCAACAAAAAATGTAACAAGATTCAGTCATGTTCAACTTTATACAACTATTGTTGAAGACAATGTTGAGTTGCCTTTCCAAATGTACATATTATTGGTCACAAATTGCTCAGTGAGCGTTGATTTTCTAAGTTGAAGTTTATTAAAATTACAATTAAAACAACACTGCAACAAGGCAGCTGGATGACTTAACAATGCAACAAGGCAGCGGGATGACTTAACAACACTGCAACAAGGCAGCTGGATGACTTAACAGCACTGCAACAAGGCAGCTGGATGACTTAACAACACTGCAACAAGGCAGCTGGATGACTTACCAACACTGCAACAAGGCAGCTGGATGACTTACCAACACTGCAACAAGGCAGCTGGGTGACTTAACAACACTGCAAGAAGGCAGCTGGATGACTTAACACTGCAACAAGGCTGCACTTAACAACACTGAAACAAGGCAGCTGGATGACTTAACAACATTGCAAGAAGGCAGCTGGATGGCTTAACAACACTGCAACAAGGCAACTGGATGACATAACACTGCAACGAGGCAGCTGGATGGCTTAACAACATTGCAGCAAGACAGCTGGATGGCTTAACAACATTGCAAGAAGGCAGCTGGATGACTTAACAACACTGCAACAAGGCAGCTGGATGACTTAACACTGCAACAAGGCAGCTGGATGACTTAACACTGCAACAAGGCAGCTGGATGACTTAAGAACATTGCAAGAAGGCAGCTGGATGACATAACACTGCAGCAATGCAGCTGGATGACTTAACAACACTGCAACAAGGCAGCTGGATGACTTAACAACACTGCAACAAGGCAGCTGGATGACTTAACAACACTGCAACAAGGCAGCTGGA
This sequence comes from Cherax destructor, assembly GCA_009830355.1. Classification (NCBI taxonomy): domain Eukaryota; kingdom Metazoa; phylum Arthropoda; class Malacostraca; order Decapoda; family Parastacidae; genus Cherax; species Cherax destructor. Next base: position 2,789 of record WNWK01035983.1, on the reverse strand, counting down.
TGACTTAACAACACTGCAACAAGGCAGCTGGATGACTTAACAACACTGCAACAAGGCAGCTGGATGACTTAACAACATTGCAAGAAGGCAGCTGGGTGACATAACACTGCAGCAAGGCAGCTGGATGACTTAACACTGCAACAAGGCAGCTGGATGACTTATCTCTACTAAGTATAGAAGCAGATGTTTACATAAGACTAGTTTTGAGGATAGCTAAATAAAATAATAGTATAAAGTAAGACATTTTCGTTTAGCTAATAACGGAAATATCTCCAATATATCATTATGATAATAAAATATACACAATATAAAAATGTTGGGCAAGGGCATACCCGTAACACTTAACAACACTGCAGTAATGCAGCTGGATGACTTAACAACACTGCAACAAGGCAGCTAGATGACTTAACAACATTGCAAAAAGGCAGCTGGGTGACATAACACTGCAGCAAGGCAGCTGGATGACTTAACAACATTGCAACAAGGCAGCTGGATGACTTAACAACACTGCAACAAGGCAGCTGAGTGACTTAATGTTACTATCAGGGCCTTAATCTGGGGGCCTGTTTTGGCCCCCTCGTAACAAGTTATTTAAATTAAGCTTTGCTAGTTTCCTAGTCATAGAAAATCATATTTGTACTAGAGTATTTTTAGGAGATTGATCAGCACTAAGTAAAATTGTTACATTTAATATACGATTATTCATATAATTTAACATATGATCTGAAGTTTCTCTTTTTGCAATATATATATATAACATCTTGTGACTCAAAGACTCATACAGTAAAAATCCCCTAATTACTAATCGTAATGACACGATTGCAAACAAACAATAACACGGACTTCAAGGTTGAATGAACTCAGAAGAGAACATATCTATAGACAGAGTGAAATTCAACTCGTATACAGGAGAGGGTGTGAACCTACTTGTTGTCAGGAGAGGGTGTGTGAACCTACTGACGAGTACCAATGCTTGGTAAACTAACGTCATGTAGGTCACGTGACTTTAGGGGGGAGACCTGCCACTACCTAAACAAGTGACCTGTAGTATGACTAGTGGTCTCCCACTACATGAACAGTACAGTAAACAAGGACTAGCATATAAAATAATAAGGTTACATCCTACCTAACACATAGCTAAATCAAATAATAGTATAAAGTAAGACATTTTCGTTTTAGCTAATAACGGAAATATCTCAAATATATCATAATGATAATAAAATATACACAATATAAAATGTTGGGCAAGGGCATACCGTAACACTTAACAACACTGCAGCAATGCAGCTGGATGACTTAACACTGCAACAATGCAGCTGGATGACTTAACAACACTGCAACAAGGCAGCTGGATGACTTAACACTGCAACAAGGCAGCTGGATGACTTATCTCTACTAAGTATAGAAGCAGATGTGTTACATAAGACTAGTTTTGAGGATGTGGGGGAATAGACCCCTAAGATAATGTGGACTGTAAATGAAGCTATACTTAGCTTGTAGACGCATCCACGACTACCCATCCGTCCCAGTAGCCGTTGGTTGATGCACACGTTCACATCCCCCACAGGGCTGTATGGGTGTATAAAATTATGTAAGTTTTATATATTGCCCCTAAGGAGCGTATGCCATATAATCAGTCATTGAATGGACTGAACGGTGGTTTACTTACGGTGTTTGGGCGGATCACCCTCGTCTCACCGGGTGAATGATAAATCTGCCTAGAACAAAATATGTATTCCTAACTGCGCAGCTGGTGACATCTATGTCTAAGCAGACTTACCTGGGTATTTGTATCGGACCCTTAATTCACACCCAGAAAACGTTGTCTTGATTTGTAGAACGCTGATGAGTCACCGTCTTGTTTTCGATGGAGTTCACTAGCAATTGTTTCTCTACGTTCGTCTTTTAGCAGTAATAAGAAGCTTTGCACACTTCTGAATATACTCAATTTTAATCACTAAACACACTGCAACAGAGTTTTTATCTGATTTCTTGACGTTAGTGGAGATTGAATTAGGAGAACGGATGCGTACGACTAATGTCCTTTGTTAGGTTAAATCCCCTCGCTGCAGCTCCTGTCCCTTTCGTGTCTTAAGTCAATCTGCCCTCTCGTGCGCCTCCTACCTCAGCGGGGCTTGGCATCGCTGACTCCAGCACAATTTCAACACTTGCTAAATGCTGTAACAATTTGCAATTCAAATGCTTGTGTTTCTAAATACTTCGATCACTGGAGCACATGATTATAATGTCAAGTGAAGAAACTAATACAGCAGTTTCCTTTAACTTTCCTGCTATGGCAAAGAGTCACATTTCATCATATGTCTCAGACATACACTCCTTGCAACTGGTCAAGCGTATGTGACTTCTTGGTTGGGTCCGTACATCTGTTACCAGTTAAGGTTGTTGATCAGGATGAAAGACACACCGTCTGGCCCTTTTCTAAGATAGAGGGCCCTTGAAAAGGCCAGAAAAGGCTGATACCCCACCTCTTTGGAGAATTTTCTCTACAGAGGATCTGATCAAAATTTTGCAATTAAAAAAGTAGGAGAAAACTTTTCAACTATAAATAAAGTGGACGTATACAAAAAAAAAAAAAAATTCCATCTTACTGTAAATTTTATTTAATTTCGATTAATAACATTTTATTTTATGGTTTATTATTGTTTATATTTTGAATTACTTATAGTATAAGGGGCACCAAAACCTTTTAAGTCCTTAGGGCCTCTGAGGGTCTTAACCAAGATCTGAGGCAGTTGATAGATGGTGGTGCAGTTGATATGATGGTGGTG
>WNWK01035982.1:0-19438 GCA_009830355.1 Cherax destructor | reverse complement strand
GACATTAAACACAGAGTCCAGTGACAAGGGGAAGAAAGGGGCCCAGCGGGACTCCAGCTGAGACACAAAAATATCACAGGGAAAAAAATTTACACACTTTTGTTTTAAAAAATTGGGCGAATGATCCCACAGCCCAGGATCAATTTGAATTTTGTTTAATATCCCGGATATTAAAATACATATACTAGGGATGTATCGGAGGGAAAAATTTAGATACCCGGTATGCGGATGTGTATACGGTTTTTAACTCAACGGAGGGGAATGCGGATGCGGATGTAAGAAATTGTGGGATTTTCCCGGGGGTTTTGGGGGATGAAAGAAATTGTCGGATTTCCCGCGGATGTTGTCGGATGTATATGCGGATATTGTTTGCTGTGAAATGCGGATGGGGATGGGATAGGGGATGTGAAATTGTGGGGATGTTCGCAGATGCGGATGCGGATGCGAATATCCGATACATCACTAACATATACGAATCAAAAAAAAAAGATATTTTTTTAAAATTACACAGCATTTATCTAATAAAGATACACAGTATTTATGGTTTGATAAATCAGGTATTGTTAAAAATTTTTTTTTAAAAAAATTTACAAATTCTTTTACCTTGAGGAACACTACTCGTTCAACTGAAAAGTCTCCAGTTACTGCAGACCATCGTTCGCGGGAAAGTCTCCGTTCCCAGACCATCGTTCATGGACAGTTCAGTTACTGCAGACATCTTTCGCTGAGAAGCCCGTTATCAGCCCATGTTCAGCTGAGACAGTCTCCAGTTACTCGACCATCTTACCTGACACAATCTCCAGTTACTGCAGCCATCGTTCACCGAACATCTCCAGTTACTGCAGACCATCGTTCACCTAAGACAGTCCCCAGTTACTGCAGACCATCGTTCAGCGAAAATCTCCAGTTACTGCAGACCATCGTTCAGCTGAGACAGTCCCCTTTCTGCAGACCATGTTCACCTGAGACAGTCCCCGTTACGAGACCATCGTTACCTGAGACAGTCTATTACTGCAAACCATCGTTCACCTGACACAGTCTCCAGTTACCAGACCATCGTTCAGCTGAGACAGTACCCAGTTACTGAGACCATCGTTCACCTGAGACAGTCTCCAGTTACTGCAGACCATGTTCCCCAAAACGTCCCCCAGTTACTGCGGGCCATCGTTCAGCTGAGACAGTCTCCAGTTACTGCAGACCATGTTCACCTGAGAAGTCCCCAGTTACTGCAGACCATCGTTCACCTGACAGTCTCCATTTCCCCGCAGACCATCGTTCACCGGGAGACAGTCCCCCATTTCTGCATTTTTTTTTTCTTTCCCCCCTGGGGGAGGCAGAGGGAAAAATTTCCCCAAACACCTGGCCCTGTTTCTCTGGCGGTCAATAACTACTTAGTAGTCGTCTGTTTTGGGTTGCAACCTACCAGTACCAAAGGCCCCAGCGGATTTAAAGCCACTTCACTTGGCTTTTCTTGGCTTATTCGGGTTTTTAAACCCCTCCGGGATTTTTTTCCAATAAATTTGGTTTGTTCATCGGGTTTTTAAAACCTGTCGCCCCTACCCAGGGTCATTAAGGCTGCTCAAAACCCTTTTTCCCCCACGGGGATTGAAAATATTTAATCCCTAGAACGGGGCCCAAATTAAACTCTTAGTATCTATAAAACTGATAAAAAAAATTATATCCTTTCCCCTTTAGTAAGAATACATCTAAAATAGGGATTAAATAAACTTGACATCACACATCGGGTTATACACATCCTCCAAATATAAAACATTTTATTTTAGTTCATTAAATCAAGATATTTTCCCTTTAAATTATACATAGTGATTAAAGTCTTTTTAAACTTTTTTCTGTTATCAATTTAGTTCAGTTTTTTAGATAAGTTATTAATACTACTCATTATGGCCAAAACTGATTAATGGGGGGGATCTCACAAGAAGGCCTAGGGATGAAAATATTCATTCTTGTTTGTATCCTTAAAGATCTTAAGTCAGCAGACCCTGACCCCTCAAATGATAAAACCAAACATAAAAAAAAGAAGGCCACTGCAGCGGGCCCGGGCCCAGCGGGGGCAGGCCCAAATCTCCCCCCCTTTAAGCCAATCCCCCGACCCACCCAGGGTTTTACATTCATTAAAAGGAGACGGCATCGCCCAGTAGCAAAAACTAATGGGCCCAATCACCCCCACCCGCACCCACTCATATTTTTTATCTAGCCTTTTTTTAAAACCACACAACGTTTTACCCTCATAACTGTACTGGGGAGTTTTTTCCCCTCATCGACAACTCAAACCCCAAACCCAAAGTTTTCCCTAATCCCCTGAATCGGTTTTCCCAACTTAAAGCCATTGCTGCGAGTCCTGTCAAAAATAAAATTTTTTAGCGCTATTTCATCCCCTTTATTTTTTCCCCTTTTTTCCTTTTTAACCCCCTAACCATATCCCCCAATTCTCGCCTTTCTAGGGGTGCAGATTCGGGGCCCTCAGCCCTATCCCCCTTAGGAAGATTTCGATATATGGAATCAACTTATTATCCCCCTTTTGTACGTTTTCCGAGCATTTATATCCATTCGGGAATACGGTGCCCAAAAACTGTGCGGCATAATCTAGATGAGGCCAAACCCAAGGATATATAGAGTTGAAGAAAAACCCTGGGGACCCCTTATTTTTTTGGCTTTTTGGGATATGAACCCAAAGGATTCTGTTCGCTTTTTTAAAGAACACTTATCCCTTGTCTTGGTTTTAATTGCTAACCAGAACCCAAAATTTTTCCAAATCAGTGGGTTTAAGATCTACATTATTTATTTTAAATATGGGGCAGGTTTTGCCCTGCCCAAAATTTTTGAATTTTTTGATTTATCTATTTAAACTGATCTGCCCTTCTCCGACCACTGCATCAGTCTATTCAAATCTTCCTGGAGTGCTCAATGTCCTTTTGAATGAATTGGACGGCCTTTTTTGGGGTTCACGGAAAACCTTGCTTATGTCGCTATTTTTTCCCCCATCTATGCCGTTTATGAGTAACAAAAAAGGGGGCCCAATACTGCCCCCTTTGGGCACCGCTTTGACACTTCCCCACTCTGTTTTTCCCCCCTTTTGCCAAACTCTCCTTTGTTTAAACCATCCCCATCCGGGGAAAAAATTTCCCCTTTATTCCGGGCCTTAATTTTCCTCAAAAACCCTCTTATGGCCCTTATAAAAAGGCCCCCGAAGTCCATATACACAATATCATATTAAACCCATGATCTACCCCCCAAATACCTTAGTAAAAAAAAGTTTTAAAATTTGTAAGGCAGCAACCCCCTTTTTTGTAAAACCTTGTTTCCCTTGTTTAAATTTTATGTTTTTCAAGATCAGAATTGCCTCGGCTATTATTGATTCCAAAAATTTTTTCCCAACAGGAGGTTAGGCTTATTGGTCTATAGTTCAAGCAAAGGAAACCGCCCTTGTTTTTGAAAATAGGTATTACATTTGCAATTTTCCACTTATCCCGGGACCACCCGTTTGCAGTGATATGTTGAAAAGATTAGCCATAGGTTTGCTAACCCTTTCATTCCTTTAGAACCCTTTTATAAGTTCACAGGGCCTGGGGGTTTGTTAGGTTTTAATTTTTTTTATTTGGCAAGGGCCATGTCATTTTTGGGCCCAATCGGGAGTTTTCTATCGTCCTGTTTAATTTTTTATTTTGGGGAAAATCGCTAAAGTGTAAAAACCCGAGAGGAAGTAAGTGTTAAAATTTCACATTTCCTATCACTGGGGAGAGCCGACCTGAGTAACTTTTAAATTCCATCGTCCCTAATCTTACTTTGATACCTGAAAAAACCTTTTTTAGTCTTCGATTCTCTTCAACTTTAACCCATAGTCCCCTTTTTTGCTTTTCTTTTTCCCTTTTTTTTTTCTTTTAAATGAATATATTGATTACTTAATTTCCCCCCCTCCTCTTTTGATTTTCCCAAATGCCTTTTCCCTTTTTTCCAAAGAAATGTTTTAACTATTGTTTTTCCACTTAGGATAATTTTTTTTGATCTGATTTTTATTAGGAACATTGGGTTTTCTGACAGCTAAAAACTATTTCTGGAAAACGTCATATTGACAATCACCACCTACCTGACCCACTGCTTTCTTCCAGTTCAGCCTACCCAGGTAATTTTTCCCGTCCCTTTAAATCAAAGGGGAAGTCAGGGGCAGAGACTTGATTGAATTATTAGGGTAATTTCCCTGATATATTAAAACTGAGTGATTTGGTCCCTTTTCCCCCAAACTCATCATTAACCCCAAGATTAAATTTGCGATTCCCTGCTGGCAAAAACCAACCCCAGCAGGTTATTTCCCCCTAGTTGGGTTTTGTCACCAACTGTTTTAAAAAAAATCCTGAATCGTATCAAGAAAGTCATTTACTCTAAATTTCCTGTCAAATTTCTCCAGTCAATTTGCCAAAGTTGAAATCTCCCATTAGCACAAACATTTTCATATGTAGATGCCTTACGAATTTCATCCCCTAGAAATTTTACTTTCCCATTTTTGATTTGGGGCCTGTAAATCACACCCAAAATGTTTTACAGGCCCCCAAGAAGCTGTAAACCCAAAAAGATTCAGTGGCTGACCTTTTAATTTTATATTTGTCTAACACAACAATTTAAATTGTCTCGAAAACAAACATACTCCACCACCCTTCCTGTTGACCCTATCAGTGTGGAATAATTTATAGCCTTGTAAGTGACATTCAGAAGGCAACTCTCTATCTTTCAGATTGAGCCAGGTCTCTGTTATAGCAATAATATCTATTTTTGCACTTGCAATTAATCTTAGCTCATCTATCTTATTTCTTACACTCCTGCTATTAGTATAAAAAACCCTTAAAAGGGGGCTAGTCCCCTTGTTTCCCCCTTTCCCCTTTTTTGCTGACCCGATCCATTGTATTTATTTGCTTTATGATAATTTCTTTTTTACACTTTTTTTGTTTTGCCCTAGTGTTGCAAAATGATGGAGGCATTATCACGTGGTAGCATTATGACGGGGGTTAGCATGCCGGGGGTTAAATACAGATGCCCAAAGTGAAAAGGGGTTATATAAAAACCCCCAGCATAACAAAAATTAGCATGACAGTTGTAAAACATTATAGCCATAAGTATGACAGGCATCAGCATTACGGGGGTTAGCATGACGGGGGTTAGTATAAAAAGGGGTCAGCATAACAAGAGTCAGTATGGCGGGGGTAAGCATTATGGGCCCTTAGATGACGGGGATCAGCATTACAGGTGTCAATGTCAGCATGACAGGTGGGGGGCATGGCGGGGGTCAGCGAGAGGTGTCAGGGAACCCGACGCTGGGCACCAACTGTGATACGCGTGGGCCCCATAACCAAGTCATCACTTGACCCACATTCCGTTTTCTTTTTGACTCCCACTGCGGAAACCTCGATTACATAAGAGGTGTGGTATTAGGTATATTAAAATGGGTAAGTATTTTTGTTGCTGCAGGGGTATAACACCCCCAGGGTATACATGGGGGAGGTTACCTTATTGCCTACTTTAAAAAGGGATTAAAAACCCCTTTACTGATGGTGAACACCATTTAAAAAACTATTATTAACCCACCAGGGGGAAACACTTTTTTATAATTTTATTAGATATATCTCTTAAAATTGCTGTTCAAAAAGTATATATGTAAAGTATATAAATTGGAGGTGTGTATATCCTATAGTAAACCCTGTATTATGGGATTTTTTCCATATTTTGTTTAATACTTCAGTATACGTAAAACATACACAGCAACATACATCGTACCCTTTACAAGAAACAAGTTAAAAAATAATACGTAATGAAAAAATGGATTACCCACAAAATACAACAATACTAACAAAAAAAAAACCACACATACAAAATGACCCCACAAAATATACACACACAAAACATTAATACACAAAAAAAATACACATAACCCCTACAACACACAATAGTGCAATGTAAAGAATACCCCCGTAACAAAAATGATTTTTTCGTAGATAGTAAACATGGGATACATTATGGATCTGAAAGTAGGATACATAATTGGGTATCACTGGGGTCATGGCATTAAAAAGTTGGCACATGTGCCAATACGTTCCGCTACAACAAGGTTACGTTTATATTTCGGGGTGTGCGGGGACCGATAGTGCGTCCCGTGTCAACCCTTCATATTCCTCTGTCTAATTAATAAGTCTCTGGTTGGCTTCAAAAAAAATGCCCAAAAAAGGGGAAAAAACCCTGACTGAAAAACTGTGACCCCCGAAAAACCGTGACTGAAAATCCGTGACTAAAAAACCCTGACTGAAAATCCGTGACTGAAAATCCGTGACTGGTGACTTTGTAAATTTGGGCCAAATTTGGGTGAAACGTCGTCGTAAGCTCCTTTCGTTAATGTGCGGGTTATTATTTAAAGATACCGGGCTTGCATCGTGTCTAGTATAATACCTCCCAAAGGGTTAAAAACACACACAAAATTGTCCAGTTGATTTACGACGGGCGTTTACGAACATTTTTTAGTTTACGACTTAAGAGTTAATGTCTACTATATATACCTTTGCAATATAACCCCCCCAAAAATGGCAATTATGCATGCAAAATGACGCTAAACACCTAATTTGTATTTATTTACACGTCATAAATGCACTGACAAAGAAATTGCACTAAACACTTCTCACAGATGAACACTTTCACTGAACTGTGTCTAATCTAAACAGAAACATGGATGGACACACTGTTAGACCTGGCAAGCTCTGAGTTGGGCCCATACACAAGCGCCCAGTCAGCTATATTGATGATTGACCAAGTCACAGACAGGGGCACAATATTCAGGAACACTATTATAGAGGCAGGCCCCTCAGGTGTGATATACATCACCAGAGCCAAATAGCGCTTTCTATAGAACTTATTTATAGGATTACCATTGAGCCTCATACACCAGTACACCAGTGCCCTGCATGACCCCTCTTCTCATGCACCACTCAGTAAGTTTCACACTCCCATACACCACCACCACCACCATCACTCAACCCCAGTACCATGCCTCCCATACTCCACCACGGTCAAAATGCCAACACCCCCCGAAACATTCCCAAGTACCATGTCGTAAATACACCACCAGAGTGACCCACCATACCTGGAGTATACCTGGAGTATACCTAAAAGAGTTCCAGGGGGCAACGTCCCTGCGGCCCGGTCTGTGACCAGGCCTCATATTGGGTCAGAGCCCGATCAACCAGGCTGTTACTGCTGGCCGCACGCAGTCCAGCGTACAGAACCACAGCCTGGCTGAGCCTATCTCTGGGAAAGCTACTTGTTCAAATAATAGTTTCTCCACGGAGACGCCTTGTCGGAAAACGATTATTTGAAATTAGTAATGCCATCTCTTGTTGACGTCACATACCGTCTGCAGAAATACGTTTCGAGCATCTAGTTCCCTACCCGAGTGTCTGTCGTTGTCCCTAATGTCGGTGATAACGTCGTTGTTGACAGTGATCCTCGAGGAACCCTTTGGCGATACAGGTGGCTGGGATATGTCTCCTCTCTTACTTAATATATCCTGTCACCAACCATCCGTGAGTTTCCCTTGACTACCTTTTATCTCCAAGAACCCCACATGATAAATGGGACTTATACTACCTACTTATAGGCATATAAGACTTAACAGCCTAAAACGACTCCTAATCAAACACAACATCCCTAAACACCCACTTCGTGTTAACATTGTCAACAACTTATGCGCTGGCCAGCGGCCAACAGCCCTCCATGTAAACACAGTCACTCTCACAATTCCCTTCACCAATGTACTTTCCCGTGCCAGCCACTTATACAACCCGTCTAATTGCCCGCAAAATAAACTCGGAGGAATGCCGAGTCTGCACGGCCCTGCATGAACCATCAGCCACCACCATCTTCCAAGCAACAACCCGTGCCGGGAGGATGCCACCCAAAGCCTTATAAATACCCCTCGTTTTCCCCGGGGGTTATACTTAATTTCACTAATTCCTCAATTTCTCCCCCCCTTCCAAATACACCTCGTCATACAGAGTATAAAGACTCACTTGAACCCTGAAAACTTAACGAAACATCATACAACACACGGATGTGGTGTCTCTGCCACGTGGCATTACCCAAGACACTCTATGTAAACACAAACGCCCACATTATCCAGACACCCAAACCTGAGGGGCCCTGCATGCAGCACCCCTCTCTTGACATACATAAAATCACACGCCTTCCCAAAAAAATGAAGTCTAAATTAAACCCTTTCCCCGCAGTATCGTAACGCCACACACACAAAAATCCTTCCTATGAACCTTCTCAGCACATCACATGTCAAAGGATAAATGATGCTTGAAAATGTGCAACTATACAGAAAGGCATTAATCTCAAAAACCCTTTTGTAAGGACGCAGCTCCTGCTAGTAGTTAAATTCTCCATTGCTTTCTTTCAGAATCCACAACCCTCATCTCCACCATGTCGTTTATACACATAATCTCACGCATGTTTAAAAACTCTTCAAATGTATGATGATTCGGCTACTCCATTTCTGACGTCCAACTAAACTTCAAGACCCACCATCTTGAATTAACCACATTCACCCTTTCATCTCTGTTGCCATCCGGGAATACCTACCATCTCTTCAAGTACTTCCAGTCTAGTTTAACATTCACAAATATCATCGTATCATTTACATACTCCAAGACCATTGAAAAGATCCTCCTTCCTTCCCTCATCACCCCACTTGCAACCCTGTCGCTCTCTTTGCTGCTCAAGGTGCTTCAGCAATAAGTCATTAGCACCACACCCCTAATGTATAGGACGCTAAAACTGAGCTTAGAGATGGTTGACGCTCGAACTATTGCAGATGTGGACCCGGCTCCTACAGTGGTTTACAACCGACATCACCACTAAAGAAAGACAAAACAGAAGAAATAGAAAATCCCCACTCCCAAAATGTCGCCCACCAGTTTATAAACTGGCTCTGCACACACGCAAACAGCATTTGTGGACATCTGCGAAGAGGCGGGACCAGGAGCTGTGACTGAAACACAAATAAGTGAGTACAACTGACAAACCTGTCTTGAACAAGGCCAACTGCCTGGGGGTGTTCACGCACCCTGACGAGGGGACCTCACAGCCATAGATTGTAATATTAGGTGTCCTACAAATACACTGTCACCCACACAGAACACTTACATCTGTTTCCAAATGCTGCCAAGATAAATAAGACAGCACGAGGTGTTTTATCAATGTCTTGATAGAGTACGTCCCAAGAAAACCAGCATATGCTCCCGTTAACCAGCAGTATGGATAGTACCAAAACAAGATAACCCTTGGCAAATGTATTTTCGCCTGCTTCAAAGGGCACATATCGTACCTTGACCCAGGTGTAGCCTTTAGAACTTCCACCGGTCGACACTGACATTATCGCTGATGGTGATCACGATGTCTTGAAACTTGGGACCACCCTCTTGTACACCTCAGCTGACCAACAACTACAAACAACCGTTTCATTCCACTCACTACACAGTAGGCGTACGTCAGATATCCCAGTTGCTCCTCCGATTATTGCTGGCAGCAACACATTCAATCCATCAGTCTTGTCAACTCGCTTCAGTAACTCAATACCATCAGTATTAATACGTATCCTATACTGGTGATGATCAGGTGATGCGCATACTTGATGACCCTCGCATAACTTATAGGCTCTAAATTCGTAAACAGGGGTAACTTTGTATATATTCTGAGGAGTATATCTTTATTCGCGTGTTTGGACGGGAGCATACTTGGAGAGGTGTATATCTCAGTATATATCACTGAAAGTTTAAACCCTAAAATAGGGGTTAAAGTATCCTTGACTGCCGGGTGTACAAGTGACAGCCTTAAGACCATGCAACGACAGGTTTTAAACCTAATAAATTATTGTAAACAACTATCAGGTAGTGATTCTCTGCTTTCACAGTGGGCTGGAAATCCTAGGTGGGATGGGCGACTGGACGGGTCATGTGACATACCCCGGGTCAGGAAGCCTTGTTTTTTGACCTGACCAACAAAACACCGGATTTCTCGTGAATATATTTTAATACCCATTTTAAGGATAAAAGGTAATAGCGGTAGAAGCAATAGTTGTGTTTTGATTCTGAAGGATTACTTCGACGTTGTGGGTCAAAAGTTCAACTGACTGGTGGTGAACACATACTAGGCACCCTCACTGACCTCCATGTAGTCTGTAAGATTTACCTCTGACAAAAAAAGTATGTACAAGATGTTTGCCAGGGTGTGCACGCACCAAGACCAAAGGGAAATATATACACCCAAAATGTGCGTGATTTCAGTGTATTTTTTTACCGAGAGCTGTGTATTACAGTGTATTACAGTGTATTACATGTATTACAGAGTATATCAAAAAGGGAGTTTATTTTTAATCCCTAATTTAATAATAAACTAGCCTCAGCAACAATAAAATAAAGAGAGAGAGAGAATGGTGACTTGTGCTCACCTAGTTGCTCACCTAGTTGTGGTTGCAGGGTCGAGTCATAGCTCCTGGCCCCGCCTCTTCACTGGGCTCTACTGGGTCACTCTCCCTGCGCCATGAGCTTTATCATACATCTTTTTAAGCTATGTATGGATCCTGCCTCCCCCATCGCTTCCCAGACTATTCCACTTCCTGACCACTCTGTGACTGAAGAAATACTTCCTAACATCCCTGTGATTCATCTGAGTCTTCAACTTCCAACTGTGTCCCCTTGTTGCTGTGTCCCATCTCTGAAACATTCTGTCTCTGTCCACCTTGTCAATGTTGTGTGTTTACTTTGGGAAAAAGAATAGTGAACACGAAGACAAAATTTGGGGGGAAAATTAGACAACGATAATAAAGCAGATAAATGAGTTATTGATAATGTTTTATTGCGGGAATGATGATGAAAGTTTTTCGTCGGGGACCCCCCTTGGTGGGACCCTATGTTTAAAAAAAAAAAGAAAAATGAGTGGAATACAATGCTGATAATCCCTTATCAAAAATTCCGAGGCCAAAAATACCCCCCGGGGGGGGGGACGCCCCCTGCCACCCTCCCCCGCCCACCCACTGACCCTTCACCCCATTATTAAGGGGAGGTGGTGCTTCATACGGAAAGGGATTTAATTAGTGTTCCCCTTCCCGGATCATACCTGATTGCCCCCATTAGGACGCTATGACCACATGTTGTAAAGGGATAAAACGTGAGTCAAAATGATTAACAAAGTTGTTCTAGGGGGAACAACTGATTCAGAGTAAAAGGGGAAACAGAACAAAGAGTTCTAGGTGAGGAAAAACATCAGAGTCCCGGTGAACTTTTAGAACAAGAGGTTCAGGTGAGGTAAACATCAGGTCCAGGGGAACTTTATAGAACAAGAGAGTTCTAGGTAGGGAAAAACAGCATCAGAGTCCAGGTAAACTTTGAACAAGAGAGTTCTAGGTGAGGAATAACAGCATCAGAGTCCAGGGGAAATTTATAAAACAACATGGGGGATCGATTATTAAAAGGTTAGCCCCCTACATAACCAAACAAAAACAAACAATTTTAAAAAACACACAAAACCAACAACACAAAACAACACACACACAAACACACACAACACAAAAATACAACAAAACACAAAACCACACAACACATAACAACACACAAAACGCACACAACACACAAAACACACAAACACATACACAACACACACACCGAGGAAAACGGACAGAAATGGGGTCCCAATGCCAGGTCAAGAGGGAAAGGGAATCGAGAAGAAATGGTCTGAGAATGAATTTGGGGTAATATTCAGGGGCAAGTGGGAAAAAGAGGGGACAGAAAGTCCAGGAGTTTTTGCAATAATGGAGAAAATAAAAAGGTGTCTACAAAAGCAGGAAAAAGAAATGCAGCTCTGAGTGCACACACACACACACACACACACACACACACACACTCACACACAGTGTAAGTTTTTGTTTGTCTATGCGATGTACATTATATTTAGTGGTAGTTAACTCACACGGGGTTATCCCCAGTTAACTACCACATGGTTATCCTACAGGGAGTTAACTACACACACGTGGCTTATCCCCAAGGGAGTTAATACCACACTGTGGAAACCTACAGTAGAACTATACAACTTTGGGAAACCCACAGTGGAGTTCTCCCACATGTGGATTATCCTATAGTGGCGTTAACACAAACTGTGGATTATCCTACAGTGGTAGTTAACTAAAACACACTTGGGGTTATCCTATGGCAGTTAACTAAAACCCCCGTGGAATCCTACAGTGGTAGTTAAATCAAACTGTGGGTTATCCCACAGTGGTAGTTTCCACCCAAAAATTGGATTATCCTATAGTGGGAGTTCTACACACACACTGTGGATTATTCTACAGTGGGAGTTCTACACACACACGGGGTTTTTATACAGGGTGTTAACTACACACACACTGTGGGTTATTCTACAGTGGCAGTTAATAAAAACACTGTGGGTTTCCACGTGGTTAACTATACACACACTGTGGATACTACAGTGGTAGTTAACTACACAATTGGATTATCCTATAGTGACAGTTAATAAAAACTGTGGATTATCCAAGGGGTGTTAACTACACACACTGTGGATTATCCAGTGGTGAAAAACACATTGGGTTATCCAAGTGGGAGTTTAATACAAAAATTGGATTTTCCATAGTGGTGTTCACACACAATGTTATTCTCAGTGGTAGTTAACTACAAAACGTGGTTATTCTACAGTGGTAGTTAATAAAACACACTTTTATTATTCTACAGTGGCAGTTTCACACATACGGGGTTATCCACAGTGGAGAAATAAAACACGTGGGTTATCCACAGTGGTAGTTAACTACACCATGGATTATCCACAGTGGCAGTTAACTAAACACACTGTGGATTATCCATTGGTGTTAAAACCACACTGTGGATTAACCTAAGGGGGTTAACTACACACACTGTGGATTATCCACAGTGGTAGAACACACACACTAAAATTTTCTACAGTGGTGTTTAAATACACACACTGTGGAACCTACAGGGGAGAAATACACACTGTGGATTATCCACGTGTAGTTAACTACACACACACTGTGGATTATCCACAGTGGGGTTAACTACACACTGTGGATTATCCTACAGTGGCAGTTAACTACACACACTGTGGGTTATCCAATGGTAGTTAACTAAAACACTTTGGGTTATCACGGATTAAACCCCCACACTGTGGGTTATCCTACAGTGGTAGTTAACTCACACACACACTGTGGATTATCCTATATGAAAAACCAACACACACTGTGGATTATTTACAGATAGTTAACTAAAACACACTGGGAATTTTACAGGGTAGTTAATAAAACACTTGGGGTTTTCTACAGGGAGTTAATCACACCCTGTGGATTATCCTCATGGGAAACCCCAAAAAACACTGTGGATTATCCTATAGTGGGAGTTAACTACACACACGGGGTTTTCCTATAGTGGAGTTAACTTTCACACACGTGGATTATCCTATAGTGGTAGTTAACTACACACACTGTGGATTATCCTACAGTGGGTTAACTACAAAACTGTGGATTATCCAAGGGTAGAATTACAAACATGTGGGTTATTCTACAGTGGTAGTTAACTAAAAACACTGTGGATTATTCTACAGTGGGAGTTCTAAAACACACGGATTATTCTACAGTGGTGTTAAAAAACCCCACTGTGGGTTATCCTATAGTGGTAGTTAAAAAAACACACACTGTGGAATCCTACAGGGCAAACCACTGTGGATTTTCCTATAGTGGGGATTTAAATAAAACACTGTGGGTTATCCTACAGTGGTAGTTAATAACACACACTGTGGGGTTTTCCATAGTGGGGTTTTAACACAAACTGTGGTTATTTACAGGAAATTAACACACACACTTTGGGTTATCCTACAGGGAGTTAACTACACACACTGTGGGTTATTCCAGTGGAGAAAAACACACATTGGAATTCACAGTGGAGTTAACAACACACACTGTGGATTTTTACAGTGGAGAACCATACATTGGGTTATTCTACAGTGGGAGAAAACACACACACTGTGGATTATTCTCAGTGGGTTTTTAAAACCCCACACTTGATTATTCACAGTTAGTTTAATCACACACACTGTGGGTTATTCTACAGTGGTTAAAACACAATGGGATTATTTTTAAAATTAACTATACAACTGTGGATTATCCCCCACAGTGGTAGTTAACTATACACACTGTGGATTATCCACAGTGAAATTAATTTTCACACTGTGGGTTATTTCAGTGGTAGTTAACTATAACACTTTGGGAATCCACAGGGTAGTTAACTATACACACTGTGGATTTTTCACAGTGGTAGTTAACTATACACACTGTGGATTATCCTACAGGGGTATTTAAACAACACACTGTGGATTACCCTCGTTTTTAAAAACACACACATGTGGATTATCCTACAGTGGTAAACTACATCTGCAGTTTTTTCTTCGGCTCCAATGTTTACAAGTCATACGATTGTTTTTTTTTTCGTCACCAAAAATGAATTTAATTCATATTAAATGAGAATGAATGGTTATTTTTTTGGGCCCCCGGGGGGCCCCACGGATTTGGCGGACCATGGGGCCCCCGGGGCCCCCGGGGGACCGAAGAAATGTCGGCAAAAGTAAGATATGGAGGGAACCAGTCATGATTTAAAGATTGTAGTTATACCCAGAAACGTTAAGAAACATTACAATGAAAGGGGGGGGAGTTTAACCCTTTGGGGAACTGAGGCTTTAGAGTTCAGTGGTAGGATTTTGGGTCACATCTGGACCCAAAATAACCAGCAGAAAGAAATGAAATTAGAGAGTTTTTTTTTTTACTTGGGCCATTAACTAGTAACACTAACACACGGGGGAGGGGGCCCTTTTTTTATATATATATATATATATATATATATATATATATATATATATATATATATATATATATATATATATATATATATAAAAAAAAAATTTTGGATGGGAACAAGAAAAAGAAACCCTTAATCCCTACATGATTTTGGGTTGCTCCTGTTCCTTTTGCCCCTTAAGAGTTAAATTTAGGTCCCGGGATATTAGTAAATTTTTTTCAACCCCTAGAAAAACCCAAAGGACCCGGGAAACAACCCAGGGGGGAGGGCTTTTTTTTGCGAATGTTTAGCCAGGCAGCACGGGGACAAGTGACTTTGATATTTTGAGGCATTTTCCCGTTAGTGACTGCACTAAAGGCAAAAAAAGGTACGGGGGCACCCCAAATTTTAAATTTTTGGGGTAAAGGGGGGGGGATGGCAACACTGTGGAAAGACGGCTTGTGAAAAGAAAGAAATAAAAATAGAAAAAGGAGGGTTGGGGGGGAGGAGTAGTGGAAAAAAAACAAGAAGGAGGAAAAAAAGAAAGTCAAAAAAAAGGAGAAGATGAATTTAGATTTTTTCCCAAGATTTTAAATTTTTAAACGAAGAGAAAATTTTCCCAAGACAAAATCCTTTGCCTTCTTCTTTTTTTTTTTTTTTCCCTTTTCTTCTCTTTGATTCTCTCTGTCGGGGATTAATATTGCCTTCCCCCTCGGGGGCGGCGGCGAATAAACGTTATTTTGATATAAGATTAATGATTCCCCTTGGCTCTAGTGTTTTAGTCCAAGGGAGTTTTTAAGAGTTGACCAGGGGGTTTACTCGGAGCGCGACTTTACGGGGTTTTTTTTCAGCTCCGGGCCCGCCTCTATCCACAGTTGGTTGAGCAGACTGGACTCATTCTGACTCAGTCGCTTTAAATCACCCACAATTTTGGAGGGGAAAAAAGGGGGGAATGTTGCCGCCCGGTGTTTGGTCGGGTCCAAAAGTTTTTAATTCATTTTTAATTTTATACCCGCATCGAGCCCCAAGTATCTTCACGCTGACCACATCTCTTTGGTTTTCCAACGGGGCCCACTTTGGCCCCTCTGCCCGGGTTTTCAGTTTGAGACTATGGGGGTTTGGGAAAACCCTTTTATATTCTGGAGCTGTTCTACCCGGGTTTAAATTTGGGGGTTCACACTTATATACTGGGGGTGAGCAGTTACGTGTGTGGTTCGTAGGCCAAATACCCCTTTGGGTTGAAGGTTAATGGTTGAAAGGTTAATGGTTGCACAGGTTAATGGTTGGACGGTGTCGTAATTTTTACCCAGAAAACTTTTTTTTCGATATGAGTTGAAACCCCCCTAGTACATGTTGAGGGCGAAAGACAAAACAGCGGAAAAAACCTTTTTTAAAGGTTGCCCACGCGGTGGACTGTATAGTTTTTCTATGACGATATATCCTACTGTGGGGGAGAAAGGGGAATAGGGGTCGTTAAACTACATTTCCCCTCTTTCCATACTGTCAGTGTCCCATATCAATATTTTCCTTACCTTTTTTTTTCTTTTCCAAGCCCCTTTTTTCATAGCTTTACAGATATCGGGGGAAACGCAGCCTTTGAAACTTCCCTTTTGAGCCAAACTTCGAACATTTTTCGATTTTTTTTTGATCTTCAGAACTTTTCCCCGACGAAACAGGATTTGGGGAGTTATTACCGCTGAAAATCTTTTAAATATATGGGAAAGAAATGAACCCAGGTTGACATCCTTACCCGTCGAGGCTTCCAGAGCCCCCCAGTCTCCCAAAGGGGACCCAGGTGGATCCTGGGATGGGGGAGGCACTAGGCATGTCTCCTTACAGCGTTACTCTCCTCCCCTAGCGGTAAGTGGGTAACTGGGAGTTGATGATCTATGCATCCATTAGGCTGAGAAAACAAAAGCCACACTGTTGATTTTAGACGGGTTACAAACCCCTCATGGGAGAACCCCTGGATAACCCTATGGGTTAGAACCCCTTCATGGTTGTAACTATGGGTTAGTAACCCCTTGGGTTAGAACCCTAGGAGTCCCCAAAAGGAACCTGAACAAGTCTTTTCTTCTTCTTTTTTTTCTTTTTTCCTTTTTTCCCTTTCCCTTTCCCATTTTTCTTCTTGATTTCCCTTTCCTTTTTTTCTTTCTTCTTTTATATTTTTTTTTTCTTTTTTTTTCATCATCATCAACATTTTTTCTTCTTTCTTTTTCCCCCATCATCTTTATCTTTTTTTTTTCACGCTTGTGAAAGATTTTATATATTAATCTCGATTTTTTTCCCCTGTTAATTAAATATACAAAAAAAGGGGGGAAAACGTATATATAAAAAAAAGGGTTTACCACTGTATATATACAAAAGAAAGGTAAAAACTGTATAAAAAAAAGAAAGGTGGTGTCCACTGTATATATACAAAGAAAGGTGTGTGTACCACTGTATATAAAAAAAATGGGGTTACCAGATATTAAAAGTTTTTTATATATACAAAAAAAGGTTTTCCATGTATATATACAAAGGGGTAAAAACTGTATATATAAAAAAATGTTTCACATAAAAAAGGGTGTGTACCACTGTATATATAAAAAAAAGGGTTTTTTCACTGTATATAACAAGATAGGTGTGTACCACTGTATATACAAAAAAAATTTACCAGAATATACAAAAAAAGGGTTTTTACCACGCATATATACAAAAAAGGGGGCCCATGCATATAAAAAAAGAAAGGGGGCCACTGCATATATACAAAGAAAGGTGTTTTACCACTGCATATATACAAAGAAATTTTCCACTGAAATTTTAACAAAGAAAGGTGTGTAGCCTTGTTTTAATTTGTTTAGATTTTGCCCCCAAAGTGGCTAGTTTATTGTACATTCCATATCCATCATGGAGGTAAAGAAATGCAAAAAGGACCGGAACTAGACCCCAAAAGGGGTTTAAAAAAATCTGGTTTTATATCTATATTAATTGTTAACAAATTTGGGAAATTTGCTATATCTGGTACCCTTTCATTGTATAACGATTTTACATATTTTCTTATAAAAAAAGTAGATCTACGTTGGGGGTACGCACGTAAACGTAGATTCTTTGGACTTTTTGGGTTTAAAAGGACAACAAGGCACAATACCGTGACGGGAAATTACACAAATAACCCGACCAAATGTCGTGAAGCCCTCTCCTAGGGGGTTTTTTGGGTTTTTTTTTAAGTTGGGTACGGGCCCATTTTTGACTATAAAAAAAAGGGGTATTCTGGGTTAGATGTAAATGGTTTTAAAAAACACGACATATTGAAAATTTAGACAGTTTTTCCCGGTCCGGTACAAAATGAATGGGTAAGAAGTGAATGAGTTTCAGGTAATCAGTCCTCGTTTCTCATCTTCCACGTTCATCTCTGTATCGACGACGAACCCCACTTGTTGGCAAACGTTTTGACGATAAAGATTCCCAAATTTTGGGAAAAAGTGTTAATTTTTATACGAGAGTTGTGTTTATCAGTATATATATATATACATTTGGGTGTATCATTATACCCCAAAAACGTATGTGTTTTATCGTTTATATGGGGTGTGTGTATACACTGTTTTATACGTTAAATCTTTACAATAACCATATTGACAACACGAACCTGTTCAAAAAAAAAAAAAAAAAAAAAAAAATATATATATATATATATATATGTATATATATTGAATATACACCGCTTGTGTATGATATTTCCTGATCCAAAGGGGTACTGCTTATCCTCATCTTCCTGGGATCAAACCGATTACTTTTCATCCTCGCAGGCCTTATCACCCGTAGGGTTTGCGCTTCCTTGCACCCGTATTACCCGGGGGAGAGAAAAACCCGGGTTTTAAACCCGTTCCTGGTTTTTAATTTTACATTTGTATAAAACATGCTAAAAACCCGTATGGGCCATTGAGGATAACCTTAATAACGATGTTTAGATTATTTTTATTATAATTATTATTATAATTATTATTATTATTATTATTATTTTTATTATTATTATTATTATTATTATTATTTTATTATTATTATTATTAAAAAATTAAAACCAATTTTATTTTAGTATTACCTTGAAGCGTTAAATCCGTGGGGAAGTTTTCGGTTTGATTGGTTGGGAAAAATTCCGGGCCAAGAAATATGATACATCAAAGCCTTTTTTTAAAAAACCCGTTTTCTTTGTATTTTCACTCACCGGGGTAAACTTAGCTAAAAAATTTTTTTTTTTTTTTTTTTTTCCCCCCGGGAAAAGTGAGGCAGCGGAGGAAAAGTGTGAAAATTTTTTGTTCTTCATCAAGATTATTAGAGTACGTTTCTAACGTTATATTTTTAGTAGTAGGAATAGTATAGTGATAGTAGTACTAGTAAATAAAAAATAATAATAATTGAGAATATTAATAGTGTAGGGGAATAAAGTGGTTTGTATTTAGTAATAAGGATAATAGAAAATATAGTAGTAGTATAGTAATATTGTGAAAATAATAGTAATAGTGAATGGGATTGGATGTTTTTTGGGGAAAAGTTAG
>WNWK01035981.1:0-19440 GCA_009830355.1 Cherax destructor | reverse complement strand
ATATGAAATGTCAAATTTCTATCCTGCTGACGTGTTGGATTATGACAGTGTAAAATTATTATATTATCACATACATATTTTGTTCCTGTTGTAACTCTTCTTGTCTATACTTGTCTGTACTGTTTTTAATAAAATATAAAAAAAAAAATTCATTATCAGTGAAAAAACGGAAAGTTTATTTAGCTGAAACCCAATTAAAAAAAACATTTTAAATGAGGTTGCATTTGGCACATTTGACAGAAATTACTCAGTGTGGAAAAGTGAGAAGGTTTGGCAATATTGGTAAAATTAATAGTATTGTTTTTGAAGAAACTACAACCCAGTAATGACTAATGTTTTAATTGTAATAAGATGCTTAAATGTTTTGAAATTGCAACTTTGTTTTGTGTTCACTAGCTATATGAAGAAATTGTAATATACTATATAAATTGACAAATATATTTTTTTCGTGATGTAACTGTTTGGTGAAGTCTGATAAAGGCCCATTGTGACCTCTGTAATTTTTTTTTTTTTTGCACTAGCGCTCACAGTATGATCATGAGGTGCACAATGAACTAGGCACTCAGGTGGCACATCTAAACAGTTAGTCAAGTGGACTGACTCCCTTGCTTTAAGTGCTAGCAGAGTGAGACACCTACACTCACACCTCAGTAACTACCCACCAAGAAATATTAAACATCCGCGGAGCGGAAAATGGGGCTGATGAATGGGTCCCGTCCTTTAATGTGGCTAGCAGGCAAAATAAGATAACGAAACTGTCCCAGGGAGAAAGGGGTAAAATTGTCACCGATAATCAGGCGAGAGTTATAAGATGTGCACCATACATAGTTCCTTTCTCCGCTCTGAATTTCTATAGTCTGGGGGAAGCCGATTGCTGACTCAAGAGTGTGTACTCCTCACTTGTATGTGGTTGCAGGAGTCCATTCACAGCACCTGGCCCTCCTGTAAGTATGTTTAGGTACAGGTACACAAGTACAATTATCATGCAACTCATTACCTTTGCAACTTGTCATGATTGTGACCAGCTCTAGTTCATTACCTTTGTAACTTGTCATGAGTGTGACCAGCTCTACCTGGAGCTCATTACCTTGCAACTTGTCATGATTGACCAGATATAGTCATTACCGCTGTAACTTGTTCAGCTATCAAACTTGAGTCCAGTCTCTGGACCAATTATGTACCTCTGTAATCTTTTGACTACCGCCCACAGGATGGGTATGGGGTGCATAATAAATATATCAAACTAACTGTAACGTATGTGTACATTACCTAGGATTGCTTAAAAAAAAGTCAAAATGACTTTTGAGGTCCTTTTAATATCTTAATATTTAAAGCCTATCTGTAAGTCACAGTAGAAATCAGTCATAATTGTAATCTTAAAAATTAAAACATCTAAGTAACTCAACTGTGTGAAAATCAGTTACAATAGGAGATACAATAGAAATAAAGTGAACTTAAGTTTTTTCGATGAACATTAAAGAGAGGATCAGCTTACAGTAATTGGTACAACAGTGTGTGTACTCACCAATTTGTACTCGCCTATTTGTGATTGCAGGGGTCGATTCACAGCTCCTGGCCCTCGCCTCTGGGCATCTGCCTTTTCCGGGGCTTAGGCAAGAGGGTAAATCTCACTTCATTTGGAACAATTGCTCCCGTTTCTATTTTCGAACTAAAGTTTGTTTCCTTTCTTTCCAATTCTTCCCAATATATGGGGAATATATTTTATCCCTGGAAGTAAAGATAAGGATTAATACAACAATGGCTCTGGTGAACCTTTAAACCAACAACAACTGGTTTGTTTTACTTGATTTTAAGTTATTGTATTTTCTCTGAAGCATTCATTAATTATGCAATAAATAAATATTTTAAGAAGAAATAGGCTTCATACTTATTATAATACAGTATATAATATATTTATGTATGCATGTATATACTAATGGCAATATGATTGATGTAATGCTATACAACTTTGTACAAACCATGTATCAATGTGGAAATAAATATTGATTGATTGAACAATCTCCCTTCAGGGAAGGTTATACCTTGATGCAGGTGATGGCTCTTGATCCAGAGAAGTGAATCATTCCTCACATTCTTAGATCAAACCTGATTTCCTCCCATTTCCTAGGTTATGTATGATTCCTACAGGTTTAGCGCCTCTATAAGAGATAATATTTTGTTCGAATTTTTAACCCTGGAAGGTTAGTCACATAGGATAACCCAGGAAAGGCAGTGCATCATCGAGGACTGTCTGTCTTATTTCCAATGGGATCCTCAAACTTGTCCCCCAGGATGCGACCCACAGCAGTCGACTAACGCCCAGTTACCTACTTGCTTACTAGGTGAACGAGGTAACAGGTGTAAGGAAACACGCTCAATGTTTTCACCCTTGCCGGGGATCAGACCACGGACACTCAGTGTGTGAAGGGAGAGTGCTGCCTACCAGGCCATGGGCCACCTTTATCACCCTTATACTTCTGATAGCTGGCCTTGGCATTGTGATTCTCACCACTTATTAAAGAATTCACCAAGGCATTTCTCTACCCCCCACCCCCACCAGGAACACAGTCATCCATGGTGTTTACAGCATCCCATTTAAGGAATGTGATCACATTCATGTAGTACTTAGAGGAAACAGCCAGAAATTTGGACACCCAATTACAGGAACATTAATATGATTGCAGACTATGACACATGGAATATATGTGTGGGGTCTCCAGAACACACAGGCACATCTCATGAACTTTATACAAGCATATCTGTACCAGTAGAATGACATGAGGAATATACATTTTAACAAAATTCTCACAAAAATACATCAACACTTCCTCCTCAACCCTCTGAATTATTGTATTTTATGGCGTTGAAGACGCTATTTTCTTTCCAAAATAAGTGTCTTGGAGGCCGAAGTACCGTTTATCTTTTTTTTTTTCCTAAATTTAGCCAGTCAGAATATGGGAAGGGGATGGTCGTCAACACTGGAGCATCATTTTATTTTTTTATTAATACATCGGCCGTTTCCCACCAAGGCAGGGTGGCCCGAAAAAGAAAAACTTTCATCATCATTCACTCCATCACTGCCTTGTCAGAGGCATGCTTACACTACAGTTATAAAACGGCAACATTTAACATCCCTCCTTCAGAGTGCAGGCACCGTGCTTCCCATCTCCAGGACTCAAGTCTAGCCTGCCGGTTTCCCTGAATCCCTTCATAAATATTACTTTGCTTCCACTCCAACAGCACGTCAAGTATTAAAAGCCATTTGTCTCTATTCACTCCTATCAAATACGCTCTCATGCATGCTTGCTGGAAGTCCAAGCCCCTTGCACACAAAACCTCCTTTATCCCCTCCCTCCAACCTTTCCTAGGCCGACCCCTACCCCGCCTTCCCTCCACTACAGATTTATACACTCGAAGTCATTCTACGTTGTTCCATCCTCTCTACATGTCCAAACCACCTCAACAACCCCTCCTCAGCCCTATGGATAATAGTCTTGGTAATCCCGCACCTCCTCCTAATTTCCACACTACAAATTCGCTGCATTATATTCACACCACACATTGATCTCAGACATGACATCTCCATTTCCTCCAGCCTTCTCCTTGTTGCAACATTCACCACCCATGCTTCACACCCATATAAGAGTGTTGGTATAACTATACTCTGTACATTCCCTCTTTGCTTCCACGGACAAAGTTCTTGCCTCCACAGACTCCTAAGTGCACCACTTACCTCTTTACCCTCATCAATTCTATGATTCACCTCATCCTTCATAGACCCATCTGCTGACACGTCCACTCCTAAATATCTGAATACATTCACCTCCTCCATACTCTCTCCTCCAATCTGATATCCAATCTTCCATCACCTAATCTTTTTGTTATCCTCATCACCTTACTCTTTCCTATATTCACTTTCAATTCCTTCTTTACATACCCTACCAAACTCATCCACCAACCTCTGCAACTTCTCTTCAGAATCTCCCAAAGCATAGTGTCATCAGCAAAAGCAGCTGTGACAACTCCCACTTTGTGTTAGATTCTTTATCTTTTAACCCCACACCTCTTGCCAACACCTGCACATTCACTTCTCTTACAACCCCATCTATAAATATATTGAACAGCAATGATGACATCACACATCCTTGTCTAAGGCCTACTTTTACTGGGAAATAATCTCCCTCTCTCCTACATACTCTAACCTGAGCCTCACTATCCTCGTATAAACTCTTCACTGCTTTCAGTAACCTACCTCTTATTCCATACACCTGCAACATTTGCCACATTGCCCCCCTATCCACCCTGTCATACGCCTTTTCCAAATCCATAAATGCCACAAAAACCTCTTTACCCTTATCTAAATAGTGTTCAGCTATATGTTTCACTGTAAACACTTGGTCTACACACCCCCTACCTTTCCTAAAACCTCCTTGTTCATCTGCTATCCTACTCTCCGTCTTGCTCCTAATTCTTTCAATAATAACTCTTCCATACACTTTACCAGATATACTCAACAGACTTTTTTTTTTTTTTCTCAACAAGTCGGCCGTCTCCCACCAAGGCAGGGTGACCCAAAAAAGAAAGAAAATCCCCAAAAAGAAAATACTTTCATCATCATTCAACACTTTCACCACACTCATACATAATCACTGTCTTTGCAGAGGCGCGCAGATACGACAGCTGAGAATAGTCCCTCCCAGCTGTCACTATCCCAGACCCCTCCTCTAAAGTGCAGGCATTGTACTTCCCATTTCCAGGACTCAAGTCCAACTAAATCAATTAACTGGTTTCCCTGAATCCCTTCACAAAATGTTACCCTGCTCACACTCCAACAGCTCGTCAGGTCCCAAAAACCATTCGTCTCCATTCACTCCTATCTAACATGCTCACACATGCTTGCTGGAAGTCCAAGCCCCTCGCCCACAAAACCTAATTTACCCCCTCCCTCCAACCTTTTCAAGGACGACCCCTAGACTGCCTTCCTTCCCCTACAGATTTATATACTCTCCAAGTCATTCTACTTTGATCCATTCTCTCTAAATGACCAAACCACCTCAACAGCCCCTCTTCAGCCCTCTGACAAATACAGTGGTACCTCGGTTTACGATGGTCCCCAAACTCGCCCTTTTATGTAAGTTTATTTTTTAAATGCTTTTGTAAGTATTTTTGGGGTCTAAAAGGACTAGTCTATTTTACATTATTCCTTATGGGGATAAATTCGTTTGGTAATGGCACTTGAACAGCATTCTGGAATGAAAAAATATCGTTAACCGAGGTACCACTGTACTTTTATTAACTCCACACCTTCTATTTTCCACATTCCGAATTTTCTGCATAATATTTACACCACACATTGCCCTTAGACAGGACATCTCCACTGTCTCCAGCCTCCTCCTCGCTGCAGCATTTGCAACCCATGCTTCACACCCATATAAGAGTGTTGGTACCACTATACTTTCATACATTCCCTTCTTTGCCTCCATGGATAACGTTTTTTGTCTCCACAGATACCTCAACGCACCACTCACCTTTTTTCCTTCATCAATCCTATGGTTAACCTCATCCTTCATAAACCCATCCGCTGACACGTCAACTCCCAAATATCTCAAAACATTTACTTCTTCCATAATCCCTCTCTCCAATGTGATATCCAATTTTTCTTTATTTAAATCGTTTGATACCCTCATCACCTTACTCTTATCTATGTTCACTTTCAACTTTCTACCTTTACACACCCTCCCAAACTCGTCCACTAACCTTTGCAACTTTTCTTTAGAATCTCCCATAAGCACAGTATCATCAGCAAAAAGTAACTGTCAACTCCCATTTTCCTTTTTATTCCCATAATTTAATCCCATCCCTCTCCTCAACACCCTAACATTTACTTCTTTTACAACCCCATCTATAAATATATTAAACAACCATGGTGACATTACACTTCCCTGTTTAAGACCTACTTTTACCGGGAAGTAATCTCCCTCTCTCCTACACACCCAAACCTGATCCTCACTATCCTCATAAAAACTCTTTACAGCCTTCAGTAATGTACTACCTATTCCATACACTTGCAACATTTGCCACATTGCTCCCCTATCCACTCTATCATATGCCTTTTCTAAATCCATAAATGCAATGAAAACTTCTCTACCTTTATCCAAATATTGTTCACATATATGCTTCACTGTAAACACTTGATCTACACATCTCCTACCCACTCTAAAGCCTCTTTGCTCATCTGCAATCCTACTCTCTGTCTTACCTCTAATTCTTTCAATAATAACCCTTCCGTACACTTTACCTGGTATACTCAGTAAAATTATTTCCCTATAATTCTTAAACTCACTCTTATCCCCCTTCCCTTTATATAAAGGAACTATACATGCTCTCTGCCAATCCCTAGGTACCTTCCCCTCTTTCATACATTTATTAAACAAAAATACCAACCACTCCAGCACTATATCCCCCCCTGCTTTTAACATTTCTGTCATGATCCTGTCAGTTCCAGCTGCTTTACCCCCTTTCATTCTATGTAATGCTTCACGCACCTCCCCCACACTCACATCCTGCTCTTCTTCACTGCTAAACGATGTTGTACCTCCCTGGCCAGTACATGAAATTACCGCCTCCCTTTTTTCATTGACATTTAAAAGTTCCTCAAAATATTCCCGCCATCTACCAAATACCTCCAGCTTCCCATCTACTAACTTCCCTACTAACTTATTACCCTATAATTTTTGCACTCTCTTTTGTCCCCTTTGCCTTTATACAAAGGAACTATGCATGCTCTCTGCCAATCTTTAGGTACCTTACCCTCTTCCATACATTTATTAAATAATAGCAACAACCACTCCAAAACTATATCTCCACCTGCTTTTAACATTTCTATCTTTATCCCATGAATCCCAGCTGCCTTACCCCTTTCATTTTACCCACTGCCCCACTAACTTCCCCACACTCACAACTGGCTCTTTCCTCACTCCTACAAGATGTTATTCCTCCTTGCCCTATACACGAAATCACAGCTTCCGTATCTTCATCAACATTTAACAATTCCTCAAAATATTCCCTCCATCTTCCCGATACTCTAACTCTCCATTTAATAACTCTCCTCTCCTATTTTTAACTGTCAAATCCATTTGTTCCTAGGCTTCCTCAACTTATTAATCTCACCCAAAACTTTTTCTTATTTTCAACAAAATTTGTTGATAACATCTCACCCACTTTCATTTGCTCTCTTTTTACATTGCTTCATCACTCTCTTAACCTCTCTTTTCTCTATATACTCTTCCTCTTGCATCACTTCTACTTTGTAAGATTTTAGATTTTGCAACCGAGTGGTTAGTTTATTGTGACCCCATATCCATCCTGTGGACGGTAGTTCAAGAGCATATGGATACACAAAGGCCTAGGCACTAGGCCCCAAAAGGGTTAACAATTGTACATTTGGATTTATATCTACATTTCACTTATCTGTTACAAGCAAATTAGGAAATTTGCTTAGGAAATTTGCTTAGTATAACTGGTATCTTATTTTCATTAATAAGATATCTTGTCATGTCACATAGGTTATTATACTGTCTATCTCTATATTCCTCAATAAGTGGAAAAAGCACATAGTGTTCAAGACAGTGACATATGCCTGATCACATAATTTGCATTTAGTTTGATCATCATCTGTGTGTCTCCCAAACTGCCAGAAGTACCTGTAGCCAAGCCTAAGCCTGGCCACTACAACATCAGTCAGTCTGTTCACATTGCAAGTTGCTCCATAAACATGCCCATCTATACTCACGTTATCATGAGCTAACTTTTACTCTTTATATCATCATTCCACCAATCGCTCTTCTTCCCCTCCTGCACCCCTTCCTATAACCACAAACTTCTGCTGAACACTCTAACACTAAAATTCTTAAACCTACCCCATACATCTTCAACCCCGTTGCCTATACTCTCATTAGCCCATCTATCCTCCAATAGTTGTTTATATCTTTCCATAACTGCCTCCTCTTTTAGTTTATAAACCTTCACCTCTCTCTACTTGTTGCTTCTATTTTCCTTGTATCCCATCTACCTTTTACTCTCACTGTAGCTACAACTAAAAAGTGATCTGATATATCTGTGGCCCCTCTATAAACATGTACATCCTGAAGTCTACTCAACAGTCTTTTATCTACCAATACGTAGTCCAACAAACTACTGTTATTACGCCCTACATCATATCTTGTACATGTATACTTATTTATCCTCTTTTTCTTAAAATATGTATGCCTATAACTAAACCACTTTCTATACAAAGTTCAATTAAGGGCTCCATTATCATTTACACCTGGACCCCTCTCTAAATGTTTCTCCTACTTTAGCATTTAGGTCCCCTACCACAATTACCCTCTCACTTGGTTCAAAAGTTCCTATACATTCGCTTAACATCTCCCAAAATCTCTCTCCTCTACACTCCTCTCTTCTCCAGGTGCATACTCGCTTATTATGACCCACTTTTCGCATCCGACCCTTATTTTGATCCACATAATCCTTGAATTTATACATTTATATTCCCTCTTCTCCTTCCATAAATGATCTTTCAACATTATTGCTACCCCTTCCTTAGCTCTAACTTTCAGATACTCCTGACTTAATCCCATTTATTTCATAGCTTAAATACTACCTTTACTCATTGTATACTATCTACAATAATTCTTACAATTTAGTTTTAGTTAATTTTAAGTCTGCCCAAAATGCCCTGCATACTAGGGCTTTTGGCATGTACACCTCATGTAATCTCAATAACCAAATGTAATTTTTGTATCATGTCCAAATAAAAATTATTATTATTATTATTATTATTATTATTACTGCTGGCCGCATGCAGTCCAACGTATTAACCACACCCCGGGCGGGATCAGGTACCGACTTGAGGTGCCTGTCCAGTGCCTGCTTGAAGACAGCCAGGGGTTTGTTGGTAATCCCCTGATGTATGCTGGGGGGCGTTGAACAATTTTGGGGCCCCCTGACACTTATTGTGTTGTCCCTCAACGTGCTAGTGGCACCCTGCTCTTCATTGGGGATGTTACATCGCCTGCCGAGTCTTTTGCTTTCGTAGGGAGTGATTTTTGTGTGCAAGTTTGGGTACTAAGCCCTCGAGAATTTTCCATGTGTATATAATAATGTATCTCCCCCGCCTGCGTTCTAGAGAGTACAGGTTTAGGAACTTCAAGCGTTCCAGTAGTGAGGTGGTTTATCGCACTTATGCGTGCGGTGAAGGTTCTCTGCACATTTTCAAGGTCAGCAATTCACCCGCCTTGAAAGGGCAGTTAATGTGCAGCAATATTCCAGCCTAGATAGAACAAGCGATCTGAAAGTTCAACATGGGCTTGGCACCCCGGGGTTTTAAGGTTCTCATTATCCATCCTGTCATTTTTTGGCAGATGCAATTGCTACTTTGTTATGGTCCTGAAGGTGAGATCCTCTGACATGATCACCCCGGTTTTGACATTATTTTTTCGCTCTATTGTGTGGTTGGAATTAGTTTTGTACCCATGAGATTTTAATTTTCACGTTTTCCGATTCGAGTAATTGAAATTTCTATCATTGAACTTTATTGTTTTCTGCAGCCCAAAAGATTTGGTTTATGTTTGCTTGAGTCTTGCGTCCTTCAACGGGGGGGAACTGTCATACAGATTGGGGTGTCATTGGAAAGGAAGACAGGCCCGTGGCTTATATCCCTGTCAATGTCTGATATGAGGATGAGGAAGGATGGAAGCAAGATGTTCCCTTATTAATTCTCCTGACATGCATGGGTCAAAGGGATTCCTAGATATTTTATAAGGAAACGGGAAGGAGGATTCCCAACATAATCGGAATTAAAATTATTTACCCTTCCAGTTTATATTTCGTACAAAGAGTATGGGCTTCTTTTCCCGAGATGTAAGGGTATATTTTTGTTGCAATAACCATTTGCTGCAGGACTTCCAGTTCCAGTGTTAATACATTAGCTTTATCTTGTGGGTCTTTACCTGACCCCAACAGAGACTGTCATAGCCCATCTATCCTCCAATTGTTGTTTATATCTTACCCTAACTGCCTCCTCTTTTAGTTTATAAACCTTCACCCTCTCTTACTTACTGCTTTATTTTCCTTGTACCCCATCTACCTTTTACCCCACTGTAGCTATAACTAAAAAGTGATCTGATAATATCTGTGGCCTCTATAAACATGTACATCGGAAGTCTACTCAACAGTCTTTTATCTACCAATACGAGTCCAACAAACTACTGTCATTACGCCCTACATCAATCTTGTAAAATTATTTTATCCTCTTTTCTTAAAAAAATGTATTACCATAACCAAACCCCTTCTATACAAATTCAAAAAGGGCTCCCATTATCATTTACACCTGGCACCCCAAACTTCCTACCAACCTCTCTACATTTTTCTCGATTTAGCATTTAGGTCCCCTACCACAATTATTTCTCACTTGGTCTAAAAGTTCCATACATTCGCTTAACATTTCCCAAAAATCTCTCTCTCCCTTTACACTCCCCTTCTCCAGGTGCAACACGCTTTTTTTTGACCCCATTTTTCCCATCCATTTTATTTTAACTACAAACCCCTTTGAATTTACACATTTATATTTCCTCTTCTCCTTCCATAACTGATCTTTCAAATTATTGCTACCCCTTCCTTAGCTCTAACTTTCCAGATACTCCTGACTTAATCCCCATTTATTTTTTCCACTGAAACCGCCTACCCCCTTCATCTTTTCGCTTAGGCCAGGGACATCCAACTTCTTTTCATTCATAACATCAGCAATCATCTTTTCTTATCATCTGCACTAATCCAACATTCAAGCATCCCAGTTTTATAAAAATTTTTTCTTTTAGTAAATGGCAAAAGGGGACTAGCCCATTGCTCCTGGCATTTTAGTCGCTCATACGAACGCATGGCTTATGGAGGAAAGATTCTTTTCCACTTCCCTGGAAGTGGTCTGTAAAATACGGTATAATGTACTGTTAGTAACCCCAAACTGTCTTCTAATTTCTACCTCAAAACTGTATAATATTCACACCACAAATTGCTCTCAAAAATTGACCATGTCCACTCCTTTCACTGCAAACTTTAAAGCTCATGCCAGCCCTTCATTACAGCTGATGTATATACTGTACAAAATATACTATAAGGAGTTACAAGAAATTCATATTTCTACAAATGCAAACTCACAAATAAATTAATGGGGAAAATGGTGGGAGCCTCTAGATTCCTGAATGCATTTTCATCAGATGCCACAAAGTTTTTAAGCTGTATGGAAGGCCCCAATTGTTTGTTCATGTATTGCATGCATGCATGCATTCATTCATTTATTTGTTTACACATGCATGCATACATGCATACATACACAATACACACATGCATACATACACACATGCATAATACATACATGCATACATACATACATACAAAATACATAAAACAAATACAAACATAAACATTAAAGAATTTATAGTTAATCACTGACAGCAAAACTAACAGTGAATCTGAAGGAATTCAGGTTTAGTTTAGGAATTTCCCAAAATTAACTTTTTGAAAGGTTGGAAAGCTGCCACTACACCTCAAGACATGTGGTAGGTGCCCACATTGCCATGGAATGTATAATCAAGATATCTGTTAAATAAGGGAAGGTAAAATGTGCTTCTTTTGATGGTGAATGTACAGTATTTCCTTTATTTGGTTACCTTGTCTCCATAGGAGATGACTAGTGTTTAAAAAAAATATTCATGGGGCAGTGCTAAACAACTTTAGGAGTCATACACCATTGGGGAATGAGAGGTAATATGAATTAGTCTAAGGAACTGGAGGTTAGCTCCAGTCCTTGGATCAAGAGTCCTTCATCAATGCAACATCTTGAAGAGCACCAGTATGTAGCCTATTAAAGCTAGTATTGACATTGTTCTGAAATAAAAGAAACAGTATTGAAATGTTATTAAGAACATAATGCTGAAATTCTATACATGGTCCCAAATTAGGCATTTTTTAGTGACAGTTATCCTGGCTTGCATGACATTTTACAAGGTTAGAGCAGCAACCAACTATTGTTTACCTAACACATCTAAATGCATCATGGCTCTTTATGTACTTTATCACACAGTTGTCAGCCGGTATGTTGAACCATCTGAAAATAAATCACAGAGGGAAAATTCCTAGGAATCCACCTTGACAGTAGTCTTAAATTCCAAACACACATACAACAAATTTCCAAGAAAATTTCAAGGACAGTAGGTATATTATCTAAGATACGCTATTATGTGCCTCAACCAGCTCTCATTGCACTTATATCATTCTCTTATCTACCCTTATCTCACCTATGGAATCTGTGCATGGGGCTCAACAACATTAAATCACCTTAGACCACTCATAACCCAGCAAAAGGCTGCAGTCAGGATGATAACAAATTCCCACTCTAGACAGCATACTCCACCTATATTCAGAACCTTAAAACTACTCACCATAAAAATATTCATACCTATTCATGTGCCTTCTACATACATAAAACTCTACATGCTAATATCAACCCTGCGCTCAGAATTCTCCTCAACAACTTTAATAGGTCCCACGAACATGACACAAGACACAGATCACTATTTGACATACCCCGAGTCCATACTAACCAATGTAAAAATTCTATGCACATAAAGGGCCCCAAAATCTGGAATTCATTACCAGTAAATATCAAGTTAACCTGTCGGAAAATCAATTCAAGACTCTTCTCAAAAATCACCTACTCACCCTATACTAAATACTCATACTGTAACAAACCTCCAAACCCAATATTATTTTACTTAAGAAGATCACAATTTGATATGTTCATCCTCCTTAACACTTGTTGCAATTTCATATCATCATATTGTCATTTAATATCTTATAGTATCATCATTTTCTTAATTTGAAATAAAATATATACCTAGATGAAACTCTAAAACTATTTCTAGTATTGTTATTATACTAGTATAGCATCAACATACTGTAATTTGAAATAAATTCTACAACTAGATTAAACTCAACCAATTTCTCTTGTATTGTCTTTTAATAGTATGTATAACCATTTAATAATTTAAATAATACAGAACTAGAATAAACTCAATCAATTTCTTTAGCATTAAGTACTTAGTGAATAAGTCTCTAGAATAAACTGCCCCTAATGCCATGGCATGCCAGTGGCTCTCCTTGCATTACAGTTTTATAATTGTTTTATAATTGTAACTACCAATAACATTGTACACTTGTAACATGCATTGAAATAAAAATTATTATTATTTTTATTATTATGCTGTGAGAGATCATAGTGGTCCCCGAGTTACGTACACCCCGGAAATCATACAATTATGTAAGTATAATATTGTAAGTGCTTCTGGAAGTGTATTTTGGGGTCTGAAATAGACTAACCTAAGTGACATTTTTCCTTAAGGGAGTAAATTGCTTCGGTAATGGCGCTTGAGCAGGCTTCTGGAGTGAAGTTTTACGATACTGGGACCACTGTACAGTGGTCCTCGGTTTCGTTATCTCCAAACTAACATTTATGTAAGTGTATTTTCGTAAGTGCTGTGCAAGTGTATTTTTGGGGGTCTGCAATGATTAACCTACGTGACATTATTTCAAGAATAAATTGTCGAATGGCACTTTAGCAGCATTCTGAATGAATTTTCGCAAAACCAGGGACCACTGTATTAGTTATTTACTGCTGCCCAAAATGCTCTGCATAACCAGGCATGTTGCAGTTTGGAGGGATATCTGAACTCTGATGTCAGTGTCCTTTGGGAACCACAAAACTTTTAAGTAGCATACAGCACCGCTGGAATGAAAGAGGTGGGGATTAATCAGGTTTAATCCGAGGACAGGTAAGACGCTAGTTTTAATTCCTTACATTAAGAACCCTTCACCAGCATTAAGGTATTCTCCTCTCCCATTTAAGTGTTGTCAATCCTTTATTCTTGAATGTAGTTTAATGACAATAATTAAACTTTCAGCTCTGAATGGTGTGGACAACAGGGTAGAGGGTGAAGCAGTGTCGGTTAACCTAAATCTTCTACCAGACGACGTCATCGCAGAAGACATCCTGGACGGTCTGCAGGAGGAGTTCTCCTCTGTTGGTGAGATGACACTTTTTGTGTATGTGTGTGAGTGTACTCACTTATGTTTGGTTGCAAGGGTTGAGTCACAACTCCTGGCCCCGCCTATTCTCTGGTTGCTACTAGGTCTGCTTTCTCCCGCTCTAAGAGCCTTATCATGTGTTTGTTTGTTTGTTTGTTTTCTGTTAATTGATATGATGCAAGATATGGGTGGCAAGCAATATAGCCACATAATTTCTTAAGGGTAGGTGCATGTTGTAGATGTGTAGGAATTAATCTTGTGTGTCACAATGATGTAGAAGTAAGATGAATGAGTAGGAGTCATTTAGAAGTGATTTATAAAGGTGTGATAGTAAGTTGGATGATTGTAGGAGTGAGTTGGAGGATTATCATATTCACAAAAATTGCTGAATCTGTATGGGTCATTTAGCACTGCATGTGAGTTGTAGGAGTGAGTTGAAAGGGTGTAATTTATGATTATTATTATTATTTTCATAGGAAGCACCAAACCTGTAGCCTTCATACAGTGCATGGGAAACAGGAAGCATTCAGATTTGATCCAAAAAAATGGTTGACTAGCTTCAAGTCCTTGGATCCTAAAACCGTTAACCAGCATCAAGGCACTCCTTCCTGTTGAGGGGTGGATAGATGTAGTTTTAAGGGTACCTTTGATATACCTTTGAAGAGTTTCGAGAATTTATCTACTCTGAGCCTGACCATGGGCCAGGCTCGTCTGGTGCTTGCCTGGTCAACCAGGCTGTTGCTGCTGGAGGCCCGCTGCCCCACATATCCATCACAGCCTGGTTGATCTGGCACCCGATGAGATACTTGTCCAGTTTCCTCTTAAAGGCTTCTACACTGGTTCCAGCCGTGTTTCGGATATCTTCTGGTAAGATGTTGAATAGTCTGGGACCCCAGATGTTAATACAGTGCTCCCGTATTGTCCCCACCGCACCCCTGCTCCTCACTGGGTTTATTTTACACTTTCTCCCATATCTCTCACTCCAGTATGTTGTTATGGCAGTGTGCAGATTTGGGACCAGGCCCTCAAGTACTTTCCAAGTATATATTATCATGTATCTCTCTCTCCTCCGCTCCAATGAGTACATGTTCAAGACTTGAAGGCGTTCCCAATAATTTAGATGTTTCAATGGCTCAATGTGAGCCGTAACGATCTCTGAATTTGTTTCAGCTCTGATATTTCTCCTCCCTGAATGGGGCTGTCAGCACAAGAGCAGTATTCTAAGTGAGGGAGCACTAGGATTTGAAGAGTGTCACCATCGGCATTATTTCCCTTGTTTTGAAAGTTCTCAATACCCACCCCGTCATCTTCCTGGCTGTTGTGATCTTTGTCTTGTTATGGTCTTTAAAAGACAGATCAGCAGACATAATTATTCCCAAGTCCTTTACGTGTTCCTTTCGTTCTATGTGGTGACCCTCTTGCGTTTTGTATATAGTGTTCCTTTGAGTTCTTCATTTTTTCCATACCTAAGCAGCTGAAACTTATCACCATTGAACGTCATGTTGTTCTCCACTGCCCACTGGAAGACCCTGCTTATGTCCTCCTGTAATTTTTCAGTGTCCTCTACCGTAGTGACTTTCATGCTTATTTTAGTGTCATCTGCAAATGATGATACAAAAGTGTGCTGGGTGTTTTTATCTATGTCTGCTATGAGGATGAGAAACAGCAGAGGTGCCAGGACAGTGCCTTGGGGCACTGAGCTTTTGACCTCGCTGATGCTGGATCTTGCCCTGTTCACTACTACTTTTTGTGTTCTGTGTGTTAGGAACTCAAAAATCCATCTGCCTACTTTCCCCGTAATGCCTATGGCCCTCATTTTGTGCGCTATCACTCCATGATTGCATTTGTCAAACGCCTTTGCAAAATCTGTGTAAATCACATCTGCGTTTTAGTCGTTCTCCAATGCCTCCGTAATTCTGTCATAATGGTTCAGCAGCTGTGACAGGCATGATCGTCCGCTCTAAAGCCATGCTGGTTCGGGTTATGTTGGTTGTGCTGGTCCATGAACTTTGTAATCTGCCGTCTCATCACTCTTTCAAAGATTTTTATGATGTGAGAAGTGAGGGCTACTGGTCTGTAATTTTTAGCTAGTGCTCTACTACCTCCCTTATGCAAAGGAGCTATGTCTGCACTCTTTAAGGCCTCCTGTATTTCACCTAGATCTAAGCTCTTTCTCCAAAGAATTTAAGGGCTCTTGCTAATGGTACTTTGCACTGCTTTATAAATAAAGCATTCCATGAATCTGGTCCAGGTGCTGAGTGAGTGGGCATGTTGTCCATTTCTTTTCAAATCTATGGGATTTGTACTAATGTCGGTTAGGTGGTCTGCGCCTTCTGCTGGAGTGAAAAATATTTCTGCATTTTCTACCTTGCTGTCATTTAGTGGGTTGCTGAACACTGACTCATACTGTTCTTTTAGGATTTCACTCATTTCCTGTTCATCGTCAGTATACGAATCTCCTCTCAATAATGGTCCAATTCTGGTAGTTCTTAGCTTGGATTTTGCATAGGAATAAAATATTTTGGGTTTCTTGCAATATCCTGTATGGCTCTTTGTTCCTTTGTACTTCTTCTGTCAGGTATGACATCTAAGTTTTTGCTCTAATCAGTGATCTCTCGGTTAAGGCTATCTCTCCTCTGTTGTTTATGGAAGGATGTGGGGTTAGAGCGAGATGTGTGGGAAGGGCATCTAAGTTATTTAATTTTTACACATCAATTTTACAGGCTAAGAATTATTATCCTACCTTTGCACATTTCAAAGCCCAGCCCTATCTAAGATATACTACCACCTCCCAGGATGTGGCCCACACCAGTTTCTAACACCCTGGTACCATACTACTTACTGCTAGGTGAATAGGGTCAGCAGGTGTAAGGAAACATGCCCTATATTTCCACCCGTACCAGGGATTAAACCATGAACCCTTGGTTGTGATTGTTATAAAACAAATAAGAAATAAATTCTTTTCAGGGCAAAGTTAAGACAACCTTGTGTATGCAAGGACTTGTTTTTCTTGTTTATATCTGCTGATAGAAAATGACCTCTATGGGTTTAGCGCTTTCCATGAATATAAAAATGAGTTACACCCCTCCAGTTCACTTCCATAACTTATAGTACATGTAGTGCTGAATGACCCATATGGATTTAGATTTTTGTGAATCACTGTAATTATCCTACAATATCTCTTTGCTAGGTAGTAGGTTGGTAGACAGCAACCCCAGGGGGGTACTACCATCCTGGCAAGTAAGTGTAAACGAAAGCCTGTAATTTTTTTACATGATGGTAGGATTGCTGGTGTCTTTTTCTGTCTCATAAACATTACAAGATTTCAGGTATGTCTTGTTACTTCTATTACACTTAGGTCACTACACATTCATGTAAAGATATATATATATACACACACCCTCTTGGTTTTCTTCTATTTTCTTACTAGTTCTTGTTCTTATTTCCTTATTTCCATGGGGAAGTGGAAAGAATTCTTCCTTGTAAGCCATGCGTTCATAAGAGCGACTAAAATGCCAGGAGCAAGGGGCTAGTAATCCCTTCTCCTGTATATATTACTAAATGTAAAAGGAGAAACTTTCGTTTTTCCTTTTGTGCCACCCCGCTTCAGTGGGAAAATATCTCTTCATTTACTTAACTGCTATTGTTGGTTTACAGATAAGGAGCTGAGGACAACTCTACTAAATCAGTCAACTCCACAACAAATGGACCCAAGTAAAAATACCTCTATGATTTTCCTTGCGTTTCTTTAACCTTTACAGAAATTCTGTGAAAATTCTGAATTTTCTGATAAAGAAAAAATCTAAATTTGACTTAAAATAATTTCTAATTTGGACTATTGAATAGGAAAATAATGCTTTCCAAAAAATTAATTTGAATTCCTCTCGAAAAATCAAAAGTTTTCTTAATGCAATTGTCTCTGCAAAAATTCCTCCATTTTAGTATTAATTAAATGTATTACTAATGTTATATTAATGTGATATGTAGCATTCTGATAATCTTAATGCAATAAAAGTGTCCTGTAGTTTATTGCCACTTTAAGGCTTCCCAAAATGCCTTGCATAACCAGGAGCTTTCCTGTACATCCATATAATACCAGATATATGTGGATAATTGGTTCAGAGAACCGACAGTTTGATAATTAGACATTTGTGCAACACCTGAGTATCTTTACTGTGCAACACCTGAGTATCTTTACTGTGCAACATTTAGTATCTTTACTGTGCAACCCCTTTAGTATCTTTACTGTGAACACCTGAGTATCTTTACTGTGGGGACGTTTCACCGCGGGTTTGGGCTAAATGTTTCCACAATAAAGATCAAGTGTTGCACAAGTGTCTAATTCATACCAGTATATAACTTTTTTATAATAATTGCACATTGTATTTACTGGGAAAAAAACATTTCATTTTCATAAGTTTAGAATAACTTACCAAATTAATTTAAAAATTTAAATAGTATTACAACCTCAGGTTCAATGGCCTGTTATCCTGAGTGTAAAGGGGTTGGGGCAAAGAAACACAGTAGAAGATGCTTTTAGAATTTGTATTTCCCACCAAGCAGTTAGATTAATATCAGACTTGTCTTTTCCTTCACCAATATTACAAAAGGGCTTTAAATT
Organism: Cherax destructor; assembly: GCA_009830355.1. Taxonomy (NCBI): domain Eukaryota; kingdom Metazoa; phylum Arthropoda; class Malacostraca; order Decapoda; family Parastacidae; genus Cherax; species Cherax destructor. The sequence goes on along the minus strand of WNWK01035981.1, from coordinate 680 downwards.
ATTTACACTATATACAAAAAAGTAGTATTTAGTGCACCCACGGTTTCAAGGCTAAACAGCGCCAAAGACAGACAACCTTCCAAACAGCTCTATACAGGAATTCCAATGACAAACCGCGAGTGGTATCCTCACCTTTGTCATTGTTAAACTCGCATTTTTAATTTGAAGAGTCGTTGATTTGATGATGGGGCCCCATCCCAAACCCTTAACGATGGTTCGCGGTTGGAGGGAGCCTTGTGGGTGTGTTTAAATGCTCTGAATAAAGATTACATACTTTTGCATGCAACACATAGCAAGTGAATTTAAATTAAAGGTAAAATAAGTAATGTGTGATGAAATAGTACACTCATATAATTGTATGTAATTCACAAAACATATTTCATTTAATTTTAATTAATTGAATTATCTTAAACCTTGTTATATTATTATTATCATAGTTTTGTTTTTTTTTCTGTGTATCTTGATTATCATTCTGCCCATCTAAATTAATTTTGACTTTTTAAAAAAAAAAATCTTTCATCATCATTAACACTTTCACCACACTCATACATAATCACTGTTTTGGGGGGAAATCACAGCGAGAATAGCCCCCCCAGCTGTCACTATTTTGCTTTACAAAAATTAAAAATACAGAACTTTTCCACCGTTTTATTCATTTGTAGCCATGACCAGAACTTATG
>WNWK01035980.1:0-19440 GCA_009830355.1 Cherax destructor | reverse complement strand
GGAAAAGGGGGAGGTAGATCCGTTGATGCGGGGGAAATCAAGGGAAGCTGGAGTAGGTCAGTGGATGCGGGGGTAGATCAGGAAGGGGGGTAGCCCGGGGTGAGGGGGAGACGGATGCTGGGGTAGATCAGGGGATGCGGGGGTAGATCAGTGAATGGTGGGGAGCCCATGGATGAGGGGGAGGGAAGGATGCGGGGGTAGATCAGTGGATGCTGGGGTAGATCTGAATGGTGGGGTAGACCAGGGGAATTGGGGATCAGTGAATGCTGGGGTAGAAGTGGATCTGGGGTAGTGAATGGTGGGGTAGACCAGGGGATGATGGGGAATGTTGATGCTGGGGTAGATGGGGATGCTGGGGAGATCAGTGAATGCTGGGGTAGACGGGATGCGGGGGTAGACCAGTTGATGCGGGGGTTGATCAGTGGATGCGGGAGAATCAGTGTAGATGGTAGTGTGGTGTGTTAGCGGGTTTTTTAAGGCTACTAGGCCTGTGTTTTGGTATGTCAATAGGATGGACGGTGGCGCTCCCGGTGCTATGTTGACTTGTGGAGATTATTGTTAGGGCTGATGCACATAAAATTCTATTCCTAATATTTTGACATTGCAAACCCACATAGTGGGAAGATACTTTTTTTTTTATATGTGTTATATTAATGTTCTTGGATATGTCTTGAGGGGGTTTGTATGTTTTTTGTACATTTTTTTTATATATGGACGCCTTGATTTGTTTTTTGTCTTTTTTGTCAGAGTCGTAGTGAACGGCGATAGTCTTATTGCGGTGGGACATTTTAAACCATATTTTTGGTGTTTATTATTACATAAGGGAGTGCTTTTATGTTCTAACATTTTAATTACATTTTGGGGGGTTTGTTTTTGTGTGTGTACTGCTGGGTAATTTTGTTCTTTGGGTTTGTATTATTATGCAATGTTTTTGACCCCGTTTTAAAAAAAAAAATTTTGGTTGCAGGGGTCGGGGCTCATTTCCCCAGTTATCAGTGTTATCTATAAGAAAAAAGCTATTTTATTCATTTGACAGTTCTTGAAATTTTAAAAAAGGTATAGTTGGAAAAAATTGGGACTTTCCGAAAGTTGTAATTTATAAAATTTCCAATATGAATAAGTTTCTAATGTATCTGGGGGTTACGGGGCGTGAGAAGAACCATCGGGTAGGGGGGGTTTTGAGGGGGTTGGGAAAAGGTGGGGGGGGCGGGCAGTCACGGGAAGAGCGGGGCCACGCCAAAAAACGGGTGGCGGCCCGGGGGTTTGGCGATTACCGCCAGACCGGACTTAATTATTCACCGTTTGGGAGGATATCAAAGTGTGTGACGCGTAACGGGACATTCGGCTGGAAATTTAATATTCGGGCGAAAATTTTGGTGAAATAACGTGTGATCCCAGTCAAGGGGGAAATGAAACCTAATTCGGGCTATAAATACAGCGACACCACAAAACTGTCGTAAACCCACTGGGTGGTTTTCAATGAAGAGACTGAAATATGCCAAAAAATTTTGGAAATGGTGAACAGTGAAGCAGAGTTGTAAATAAGGGGAAGGAGTGTAGGGGTGCGTCGGGGTAGGACGCCACCCAACCACCATATTGATATGGAGGGATGACCCAACTTTTTCCCCGTTCATCGACTCGAAATAAATGTGGGGGAATTAAAAGAGATTGCTAGCTGGGCACCCCACTTGCAACAAAAAATCTCCGGGGGGATGACCGACTGATAATTTTACCCAGTCACTCCTTGAGGTGTGTGGGAAAACGAGTCACCCCGGTCACTGAGATGGCTCCTTCATAATTTCCCCCCTGAACCCACTGTCAGACCAGTGTAAAAAAATCTGTGTAGATAATACTAAAAATTTTTAGTATGATTAATTTTTTAAATGGGCTTTTGGTTTTGATATAGGAAAAGGGCCGATTGAGGAGAAGGAGAGCACAATTAATTAAATTCATCACCCTTATTCGTTTGGGGTTTTTATAAACCCCATCATTCCCCCCGGGCTACATTATCCCCAAAAAACCACTGGCCAGACGGTTGCTAAGAAGAAATACTTACGGTGGGGGAAAAAGAAATATTCTCGTTCCCGCCGGAGAGATCATTCTTCCGGGGCGATGATATGGTGGTTTGATGAGTAAAGGGAAGTTGATTCCCCACCCCTCTACCGTCCACGGGAAGGAGGGTTTTATAACATGCGGTTGATGGGGAATAGCGATTCTTTTCCCCTTTCTTACGTCTATTCATATAATTTTAACCAATTTTCCCCGGGTTTAATGTCCTAAATTTACCCTCTTGAAGTTAATCCATTAATTTGGAGAACACGATCAAACCGACCATTTCCATAAAACCGAAATGGGGCGTCGGTCACTATTTAACACTTTATTATTGGGGATCGACACCATGCCGCCCTTCTAGGGAAGGGGGGTGCCCAAAATTGCTTTCACCGCCCCCCTGCTATTCCCATTCCTCCTGGTCGGGGAAGGAGACCAAAGATGGGCCTGCCTCCCAGGCCCCCGTGAGGGGGTGGTGGGGCCGCGACCGTTGGTCCCACAGTGAGGAGGTCCCCGACCTCCCCCACAGACATTAGTCTGAATCCAAAAGGGGCCAAAGGCCACCCACTTGGACAAGGGCCCCGGGCGGGGAGGCCCCGGCGAATCAACAAAACAAATTTTTTGCAGTTTCGGGCCCCAATTCCCCACAATTTCTGGGAATAAACCTTCACTAGTGAAGAGGCCCATAAACCCAAATTTTTCGGTAACCGATTCCTTCTCCATTAAAACCAAAACTTCAACCTTCTTCATTTTATCCCCAAACGCCCCAAGCTGGGCAACCTGTGACCCAGGACCCCCCTAATTCCCCCGGGGTCTAACTACACAGGGTCAAGATTTTTTGTTTGGGTTTTGTTATTCTTCCACATATTATGTGACCAACATAAACATTAAGAATATTCACATTGGAAAGGTTACCCGTTAACCTTTCAGGGAATACCAATACCCCACACTGGGGTGGCAGAGTTCGTTGTTAGACGATTCAAATTGCATCATCTTGCAAAGGAGTTTCCAGCCCGCCCTGGTTGAACCTGTTCTCCCGGTAGGCCCGGGTCACACTTTCTTCCTCTGGTATCCCCCTTTTGTCGTCTTCAACATCACTCTTGTCCCTTTTCCCCTTGTGTTTCGTTCACAGTTGATAGAACTCCTTTAAAAGGGGGTTCTTATTTAAATTGAAAACCCCTTGGACCGGGCACAACACTTTGAATTCCTGACAACACCCCGAGCGTCTAGGGAAAAGTTATACCCCCGAGGCCCAACGTTTTTGGGTTTTTCAGATCAATTTAAAACAATCCCTTTAAAAATTTTGTCAATTCGCCACTTCTGACGCACCATAAAAGTTTTCCCGTAGTGAAAGAAGATACTCTTTGTGCCACACAGTTGACCAATGATTAATTACTTTATTCAACATCTTAAATTTATCCTTAACATTAATTAATACCTTCATTTTCCCTCAGGATTGTTTATAGATAGGTGCAGTTTCTAGTTTCCGCCCACATATCAAGTGAAGGAGTCAGTACTTCTGCGCCCGGGAATTATCAATTCTTACGAGAAAGGACAATTTTTTTGATTCTCTGCCTCCACTAATACTGCCCGGAATTCCTCCAAGTTAATTCAATTCCGGTTAGTACTTTGCAAAACACCTCTTCACTGTCCTATCAGTCTTTCATACAACCCCCCTTGCCGGGGGCCCCGGGGGAACTAAAAATTTCCCAGCCACCCCCTCGCTGATTTAGCAGCGACTGTACGTCATTCTCTCATTTAATTCCTTCAAATGTTGCGCTCCAAAAATTATGGCATTATCTGAAATCATTAGTCTCGGAAAAGGTTCTCCTAGCTGCAAATTCTAAAACACGTATAACTATTCTGCAGACAAATCTTGTGCCACTTCTAAGTGTTCTGCCCTTGTAGTGGTACAAGTGAATAAACACACATACCCTTTAAAAGGAACCCAATCTGCAGTCCCGTTAAAATAAAATGGGGCCACTGTAATCCACCCCAGTTACATAAAGAAAATTTTTAACTCCCTCTTTTCCTTGGGCAATAGTGGAGGTTCTGGGTAATGGTTCTGGCACCCCACCCGACGACACATAAAATGTCTTGATGACTTGCTTCCCCTGTGCCCCTGGGGGAACCCAAAAAGTTTCCTAATGTAATTTGGGTATCTTGTACCCCCTGATCACTTTTTTTGGGCATTTAATACAAAAAAAAAGTTGTCAGATGATAGTTTGGGCGGTAAGATGGGGTTTTTTTGATATTCACCCAATTCAGCTTTTTGCAATCTACCTCTGCATCTGATTACGTCATCCCCCAAAGTCCCCAATTTTCTCTATTTTAAACCCTTTTCCCAAATTTTCCACCCATAGAAATTTTAAATCTCCTCTCCATAGATTTCCCCTTGCCTCTCTGTACCCAGTTTTTAAAGGGGGATGAGGAAAATCATGGGATATTCATCTTGTTTTAATTTAAACCCAAGGCATTTTTTTTTAAAATTTTAAGAAAAAAAAAAAAATTTTATAATTCATAAACATGCAAAATACATGTTCCCAAATTATACAACAGCAATTCTTTGGTTAAACAGTGAAAATATCAATATCAGAAAACTATCCCCAAAAACCCTTACCTCTACCACCAGTGAACTCTTGCCCCCTTTTCCCCCTAATAAATAAATCCAAGTCCACAAAACAAAAACCCAAATAATGAAATCAGTCCCCCAAAAAACATATTCTCTTTCCCTAAGGATATACAGTGATACTCATTGACGACTGCAAAAAAATTTTTTACAGTCCCAAAAAATAAAATTACTTTTTACATTTCCCAAAAACGTTCAATAATTACATGGTCCCAAATTGCGCAATAGCAATTTCCTTTAATAAATATGCATATACCCAGTAAAACATACCCTAACCATTTATCTACAATTAGTGAACTCCTGCCCCCTTCCCCCTTATGCTTAACAGGTCCACAAAAACCATAAACCCAAATAATGCCATAGCAAGTTCACAATAACATTAGCTCTATTTCCCTAAGGGCTATGCTGTTAACTCAAATAAAATGTACAGTGTGCACTGATAACAAATAACAAAACCCCAAGAATGATACATAGTCCACAATAACCGTGCCCCAGTCAAATCTATGCAGTGAATCCCAAATAAAAATGTACAGTTTGCACAGATAACAAATAAAAAACCCCCAAAGAAATGATACATAGTCCACAAAAACAGTGACTAGCCCCTAATTTTTATCTTAAATCCCGGGCAAAAAAATAATTTTCCCAAGATAACAAATAAAAAAACCCAAAGAATGATACATAGCCCACAATAACGGTGATAGTCCAAATCCTTAAGTAAATACCAAAAAAAATTACCGTGAGCACAAAATAACCCTTTTACACAATTTTTCCCAGCCTCCTTAACCCCACGGAACTACGACCCTTGTTTCAGTACCATCTCTGTACTAAGTATAGTCAAGACATTCATACCCTCTCCCCAAAACCTAACCACTCCATCCCCCCCCTGGCCCCAGGGGATCCGGCCAAACCCCTAAAAACCCCTTACACCCCCTCCCCTTCCCAAAACCCCAACCTCACATTCACTCCCCCCCACACACATCCACCCAACATATTAATCTAGACAGTCACCCGGCCCCCCAACTGTGTTTCATCCACCCCCCCATCCCCCTAATGGTTTAACCCCCCTATCTCCTATCTCTTTGCCTCTCCACCACACCTCCCAATGCTCCACCAGCGCCCCCTTAAGGGCCCTTTCATTACCATATCTGTCTCCCAATAAACCCCACTCAATTTCCTGTCCCCCTTTTGAAAAACCCGGAACCCCCTCCCATATATTTAAACGATTCCTGCACATAGTGTGATATATACGCCCCGCCACACCCCCCACCCTTTTTCCCTAACACTCTTGCCCCTTAATTTCGGCATGCACGAAGTCCACCATACAGTACAGTAACCCTTTTTTTAACCCCTATGTTAACCCTCCCAAATCCAAGTAAATAGCCCAACAAAGGGATACCCCCCCCCAAAACCCCCTTAACCCCCTCCCATCCCCCTTTGAACCCCATCCAGGTTTCACAAAAATATCTGCATGCAGAGCCGACTCCGGCAAGCCACACTTCTGACTTTTCCCCGTCTTTGCCAATCCCATACGGAATAAATTCTCCCGGCGCCATGCCCCATGAAAAAACCGAAACATCAGCCCCCGGGTCCCTGGGAAAACCCTCGACCCCTCCCCCCTTCCATACCCCTTCCCAGCCCATTTTGGAAAAACTGCCTCCCCTTCCACCGTCTCCCCCCCCAAGCACCAAACCTCATTATAACTGCAACCTCCTTTTGTGGTTCCGTATAAAAAAAACACCGCAAAATCTCTGCACTCCCCCAGTTCCCTCCCCACCCCAACCCCCCTTTCCCCCCAGCCCCTTCCACCCAAGCCTCACCTCCCCCCCCAACCCCCCCCTCCTTACCACACATACATAAAACAAAACCCTTTTTTTCCACCATATTAACCCCAAACCCCCAGAAATTCCCTTTTCCCTAACTATCTTCCTGAAAAATTTTCCCATGTCCCCAAATAACAAAAAAAATTCTTCCAATTTCTTTATCATCCCAACTTAATAAAGGAAAAATGTTTGGCAATATACCATATCTTACTATATTTTCATGTTATTAACCGGGACCCCCCTCCCCACGGTTAGCCCCGCTCCCCAACTATTCAACTCCCCTTCGCACTTTTAACACATTCCTCAATTACCTCTCTCGCCTCATCCCTGCCCCTCGTGTAAACAATACCACATTTTTCCCCCTGCCCCTTTTTTCCACCCATACCTGCTCCCAAACCCCCCCCCCAAACCCCTTCCCCCAAAAATTTGGTTTTGGTCATTGCCCTAAACCCCAGTTATTTTCGAAAGATTTTAAGTGTTTTCCCTATTTTAAAGTCCCCCCTCTGACACACTAACACCATCGTGTCATCTACATATCCCACCAAAATTTCCCAAACCCCTTATCCCCCCCCAACCCCCTTCCCCATCCCCACTAATCTGTAAACGGATCCTGTAAGCAAGAAAAAGGATCTGCGACAGGGGAAAACCCCCTTCACAGCCCCCTTCCACCCTAACCACCCCCCAACCCCTACCATTTATTTGCCCCCCTCCCTTCCCCCTGCATATATCCCCCTAACCCAATCCAGCACTTCCAATCCAAACCCCCGCCCTTTTCCCTTATTCCAAAAAATACTCTCACCTCCACTATCATATGCCCCTTCCAATCCCGTGCAAGTATTCCTCCCTCTTCCTCTCATCTATGAAAATCCCTTTTAAAATTCCCTGTCCCCCCCCCCACCCCCTTCCCCGGGATCCCCCCGTCCTTCCTCAATCACCCCCACACCCCTTTTAAAACTATTCCCAAAATTTTTTGCATATAATTTTTAAAACCATTATAAGGACTAAAAAGGGCTATAATTCTCCCAATGTTTCCCCTTCCTTCCCCCTTTCCCCCACTAATGCCATTACCCCCATCCCATGTCCATCCCCATTACACCTGTCCTTTTTATACCAAAATTTCACACCCCCCATACAATCCTTTATAATGTCCCAATTCTCCTTATAAAAAACCCCTTTGCCAAACCATCCATACCGGGGCCTTGCCCTTACTTTCCCTTCCACCCCACCTCCCTCTCACTAATCCTTTCCCTCCAGTCCCCCCCGATCTTCCCTACTCAACCTCTCCCCAATCTTTCCCAATAAATGTCCCCTCCTCCCCCCCCACTGCTCATGTGCCTTCCCCAAAACCCCTTTTCAGCTACACATTCATTCCTTTGGAATTTTTCTCATACCCTTCCCTTTAAATTTCCCCCTGTTTTCATCCCTTCCAGATACTCCCAAAACATTCTATCCATCTCTGTTTTCACTTCCCCAAAACATATTTGAGGTCCCATCCCCACAACACTCTGTCATTCTATGTCCTCCCCCCTAAACAGTCTTTCAAAAAGGGGCCCCCAATGTAATTTTTAAACCTTTTCCATCCTTCTTCCCCCCCAACCTCGATGAAAAGGGTTGGTTTCCACCCCATATTTTGCACCAATCCAAAACCCCCTCCCTCCCATCAAAAAACCCCCCCACCAATCCCCAAATCCCCCCTTTTTAAACACCCTTTAATAACTGGAAAATTTAATTTTAAAAAAACCCATCCATTTTGCAACCCCCCCACCCACCCCCCAAACTCAGATGATCCTGGGGCCCCACCAAAAAAATTTCCCCCCCTGCCTTCCCGTTGCAAAAACCCATCTAGTGGCCCTACCCTCTTCTAACAAAAATAAATAAAACCTCCCCCCCCGTCTTTAAACCCTCCTCCTAAATGCGTCCCCAAGGTGCAAATACACAACCTCCTCCCGGGGTCCATTCCCCTCTAATTACACAATTAAAAACCCCCCTTAAGGTTTCATTTGCAAATCCCCACATGCATAAATCATGTAATCCCAAACAAAAACCCCCTTTCCTTCCTTTCCCCTTTCCCCTGGCATTTTTAAAAAAAAATACCCCAACCCCCTCCCTCCCCATCTACTCTAACCAGCCACCCCCCCTCCTCCCCTTAAAAAGGGTTTTAAAAGGGGTTGAAAACCGCCACTGCCCCCCCCCCCTTTAATCTACATGATGAACTTGCAAACACTTTTATCCCTTCAAAAATAATTCCCCCTCCCCATATAATTGTGTTTTTCCCGTATAAAAACAACTGTCACCTACCTTGCAATGTTTCCTCCCCAAGCCCTCTTTTTTTCCCCCAACCCCTTTTTCATTAAAGGGGGAAAAACTTGAAAATATGTCAAGGTTTGCCCCTAGGCCTCTGTGGAAGTTGTACCCCTGACTTCCCCCTTTTCTCATTTTACCTGTTTCCCTTTCCCCTTAAAAGCCCCCCTCTAGTACCAAACCTAGATCATCAGTGGTTTCGCTCCACTTTCCGGTGTTGCTGCGTGTATCGTACCATACGCACTGAAACCGTCTGATGTCCTCGGATCCGTTGAATGGGACGTTTTTCAAACGTACCCAAGTGTATCGTGAAACATCCTTCAATCGTACCTAAAGGCCAGGGCACCGGAGACATGACCCTGGTGTCGATCTGAGTCGGTCATAAACTTCTGTTATCAGTAGCTTCACAAAAATTATTTCCCTTCGGGGAAAAGCCATACAAATCTCCTATGTAAAACCCATACACATCTCGTAATATCGCGGTATGACGCCCGGCCTTCGGGTTTAGAAGCCAGTCAAAGGTAAACACAGACGTTTTCAAACGTTCCCCCCCGCTGTCGCCATGTTGCTTTGGAAAAAAAGTGCTGTAAACGTCGCCAGGGTCAGGTCAGGCACCACACCCCCTCGCACCACCAGAGCTGGGCTGAAACCCCGTGACATTAATCAATTTTGGGAAGGATAGTACCTATTTATATCAATGGCTGGGGACCAAGGACTGGACCCTGTTCCAAAAAATTTCCACCGGGCAATATGCGCCTTTAAACAGGTCAATTAATTTTATCCCCCAAACCCCTGGGTTTCCCGATAAAGTCTTCACAAATTTTACATAAGTCAACCCCGAGACAAGAAATCATGGGTTCCCCCCCCCGGGGGAAATTTAAAAGTTAACTTATTTGACCCAAACTGTCATATTTTCTTTCATTTGGTTAATCTCTGCGACTCTATTTTGCCGAATATAATCTTGCTGGTTCCCTTGGGGTCCCTGCAAGGTACCTCATTATCCCCACCAAATTATGGTGTGTAATTTTATCTTCGGAATTTACTCCGTTTAATCATAAGCCCCACATAAATGGCTGTTAATTCCAATGAAAGGGGCGTAATTTTTTAATTGGGGGCCCCTTTGCTTTTTACTACAAGGAAAGCCTTTATTACATTAAGATAAGTATGCTCCTACGCAATTTAGAAGCATCGAAAAAAAATGGGTAAATTTTCCTCCCCCTGCCACCCGGGGTAACTCCAACATTGGAATTATCTCGTAATCACCAATTTATTTTCCCCACCGGTTAACGAATTCCTCAGGTAGGGTTTTTTCCCAACACACTTCTGCTTCCATGCCTCTTGTACCAATAATTTCCCTCCGATTGTAAAAAGGGCCACTAAGCCTAGCAAATCAAAACATTTTAAAATTCAAGCAGGACTCACTTCGAATTTTTTGGGCATACTATAATTGAATTGGATCTCTGGACCCTATATATACCTCTTAACTGCAAATACCTTTGTAACTTGTATGATTGTGACCATCTGAGTTATGTTACAAAAAGACACGAATCTATTTCAATAGATATCTCCAGTAAACTAAAAGGAAACCCTTCAGCATCCGCCTGTTACTGGGCCAACAAAAACATACCCGGTTGTTTCCACATATTATATATTTTAAGGGGTTGCAACTGATAGGGTACTAACCAAAGTAAATGATTTAAAAGATTTATTAACAAAGTGAGAAAATCTAGGGTAGCAAAGTAAAGCAAATATAAAGATATTAAGATATCAATTAGGATAATTAGAGGGTAGCTCCTACACTGCCTCATATACAATAAGTTTGCTGAGGGCACATATATATATAAATGACTGAGAAGTACCATCAGGTACAATGTCAGTAATAACAATAATATATATATATAATAATAAATGTGTGTACGAAAGTGTGCTCCCGGTAACTATAACTCGACTCAACCAGTGTACGACAGAACAACTTCTCATAAGCTAGCTGTACTAACAAATTGACAACCAGAACAGCTTGATTGTCTAGTAAAATGACCACTTCGCAGAACAGCACTATAACAGGCAACAGCAACACAGCATCAGGAACAAGGAGATTGAAAATCGACCTAACTGGGGACCATCAGTAGATCCTCCAAGAGTCACAAAACTCCCATCCTACTGAAACTAGGTTCAGCATAAACAATCCCAAACTGTGGCAGTGCACAGATGCCTTATCGAAGTAGGTCCAGAGCTAGAGCTTGAGACCTGAGTTATCAAAGAGTGTCGAAGTGACACACAACCCAGAACAAAGTCGAATAATCACTGTCTAGTCTATTCTCTGTGAACAGAGTTACACAGAGTTCTGAGAAGTATGATTCGCCTCACCAACGAATTCATACTCTACCCAACAGAGTCTAATGTCGAGAACAACAAGAGTGAGGAGTTGACTCGACGAGGGCAGCAGGCCAGAGAGAGAGATGAACGAGGAACAACCACCCAGCTCAGGTGTGTTCAGAGACTGACTCCTCCCCGCAACAAGACGCCGGCAGCCTAACAGTCGTTTGCCAACACCAAGGCAGTTACTACACACTCTCGAGCACAACAAAATATAATATCCTACCTAATATATATAGCTAAGTTAAATAATAGTCTAATAATAATATAAAGCAAAATATTAACGATTTAGCTATAATCGAGAATATTCGCAATATAAAATTATAGAAAATTGAAATATACATTATATACATTGAGGCCCAGTTCAAGGGGCGCAACAGTTCATTACCTTTGTAACTTGCTCAGCTATCAAACTTTGAGGTCCAGTCCCTGGACCCATTATGTACCTCTGTAATCTTTTGACTACCGCCCACAGGATGGGTATGGGGTGCATAATAAAGATATCAAACTAACTAATGATATCAAGTCTCTCTCAGTATCCCAAGTCAGTCCCAATACATTGCTACACCCAGATACTCCATCTCTGGGATTATCTTTATTTATTCGGTCCTTTAACCTGGACGAATTACTATTCCACTCCCTGAGAGGCATATTTGCACCTTGAATTATGCCATTAGCCCCTTCATATATCCTCATTAGCTCCTCTTCAGTTGACATCACACCCAGAAAATTGTCAACATAGAATTGTTTACTCATTATTTCACTCAGTGGACCACCTGTACATTTAAGATGAGCATTTATCGTCGCCTGAAGTAAGAACGGACTAGAAGTAGCCCCAAATAAAACACTTCCTAATCTGAATGTTTTCAGCGGACTAAATGGATTGCTAGGATCCTCTGGCCACAGAAATCTTGTGTAATCCCAATCCATTTCTTGCAATCCCACTCTCAGGAAAGCTTTACTTATGCCTGCCGTAAAGGCATAATCATTAACTCTGAAATTCAATAACAAATCTCCCAATTTCTCCATCAGCGACGGACCTGTCATCAAATAATCATTCAAACTAGGTACGTACATTTTTATTACCCCTGCCACTACAATTAAACACGATCTTCAAATGAGTGGTTTTCGAATCCTTCTTCACTCTGTGATGAGGTAAATAGTGGCCATGAATCTTGGTTTGCTCCGGGGGTACTTCCTCTATGAACTGATTATTTAACTGTTTACTAATTATTGTATTATAAGCAGTCAACAATTCTGGTGTCTTACTCAATTCGTGGAGCTGGGCCTTTAACTGACCATACGCTATCCGGTAATTAGTGGGTAGTTCCAGATGGTTTAACTTCCATGGGAGTCGCACCCAGTATTGTCCAGACTCGAATTTAACATCCTTCAGGTATTGTTCCTGTGTGAAGGAGTTATCTTGACTTTCCTCATGTACATTAATCCCGATACTGTCCAGTTTCCACAACTTGTGTACTGGCTCAACAGCATTCTCTATAGAATATGTACTCTGGGGCGGCGTTTCGTGCGTAAGACACACAGTGATGCATTTATGGCTTCCTCCAGTCATTCATTACGAGGAAGCCGGCCATAAATTACATGGCCTTCACTAGTGTTGAGAAGAGTGACTCCGCACCTCTTCGTCATACCCTTCACAAAGGCTGCATAATAGTTGCTGCCTATTAATACTCCTATTGGTCCTCAGAGTCATTATTGACCACTGAGGGTGCCAGGTTCACCTTATTATGGGAGAGCTTCTGCATAGCGGCATTAAGACCCACGGTAGAGATCTTCTGGTAGTCTATCCACGACTACCCATTAACTTGCATCTTCTCTCTGCCCAAACCAACGTTTATATAGATGATGTCATACGACTTGGCCTTTTTTTCCGAGAGGAAGCCCGATAATTTCAAGGTTGTAGGATGTCCCCTTCGTACTTGCATCCCCATAAGGCAACTGCGCTTGATGAAAGTACGTTGAGGCCCCTGATCTAACAGCATTGTCACTCTCTTGGTTTTATGCCTCATATCCTTAATTGTCATGTCCAACACAGGTAAGGCAACGTCAGCTAAACTATTACGACGTTAGCTGCAAGTTGTATGTGCGCCACTGTGGTGTCAGGTGATTATCCTTGCCATTAATAGGAGTACACCCGCTCTTGCACATCACTAGTGGTGTCAGCCTTTACTGCATTGGTGACAATTATTCAGTCTGGCCTGGCAATCCCTTACATTATGGTTACCCAGACATTGAATGCATCGGTCAAGTTCCTCCAATCTCTTCGCTTTGCTGAAATGGGCATATACCACCCCAGCCCCACCCTGGGGTCGATAGAGCACCGGTCGATGCCATATTGTCTGTTCCCTCAGGTAGAGACTTGGAGTGGATACAAAAATATGGGAATATAGAGATCAAATAAAGGGAACATTACTAGAATATGGGAGAATAGACGGTAGCGGTCTATTCTCTTGGGAGTATGCTGCCACCACCTGCTCTTTTAACAGTGGAAGGGATAAAAGAAACAAAAGTCATAGGAGAAGGGAGGAAAACATAAAGTTTGGGTTAGAGCAGGAGAAACCCAGTGAGAAATAATACAGGATAGTTAAAACAAGATAGGGGTCCTGATAAGTACTGGCTCTTAGGGTAGCATGGCCTGAAAACATGAGCAGTAGGCACCTTATCAGGGGCTTGACTCTCCACAGAAAAATGATAACATCAATAGGTTATTTAATTTAGTCTCTGACACATGGACCTTGTATACATGGCTCAAAGGGGGAAGTAAAACATACCCAGATATAACCACTTACAATTTAATAAACACATTACAAGGGTATCAGAAAGTGTTGGCACAAAAAAACAATTGTAATAGCAAATACTTAATTCTTAGAGTAAGCCTTGCTTACTGATGTTAACACTCCCTCCCCACATAGCTTTTCCATACTGAGATTTACATTTCCTTGATCCATTCCTGCCTCAGGATGCTCCTGAGACCTTCCAAATCCCAGATTACAAGCCTGGTCTGATCCTCCAGGGCTAGGGTGTTCAAGGTATCTAGCACTATCCTCTCCTCAGTATTTCTGGTGGATCTCCCTACTTTGGAGGCATATCTTTGGGGGTGCCTGGTTGCTAACCCTAGCCTGCTCCTACTCTTAAGGCATCTCTTTGGGGGGTGCCTGGTTGCTGCTAAGACCTAAAAATCATTTTCAGGTTTAGTCACAAAATACACAAACAAGAACTTCTACAAACAAAACAAGATCTTGAAAAAAAATATAAGAATGGAATATAATTAACAAATTATGAAAACAATAAAAAATAACATATCAAAAACAATTCAAGATTTTACATAAAAATCAGACAGCTGGAATACAGTAAACAAACAGTATAACTTAACACAATTATAATACACAAAAAAAGAATGAACATATATGTTATACACAGAATAAACATGAAACATAGGCTAGTATGAATAAGACAGAGAAAAAAAATAGTGGTACAAAAATAGTAAAAACCTATATAAGCTAGGTTAAGTTCAGTTACATGGGACAGGCAACTTACAGAGAATAAACATAGTTAAACATAAGTAGTAGATATTTAGTAAAAGAGTATTAGCATAAAAGATAGGTTAGGAAAGTTATAGGTTAGAAATAAGAAGTATTAGGGGAGGTCACACGAGTCAAAAGTAACAGTCATTGCACCTTAAATTATCACTATTCTTACAATTTACTATAATCATACAATATACAGGTATCATTTAACTATCATAATAAGGCAAGTTAAAGGTATACACAGTTAATAGGCCTTTTCTTAGAGGGGTACAAGATATGCCGGCTGGAGGTTTGTTCCTCCAATGGCTATAACACAACAAGACTGCATTGTAACAATATTTGATCTTTCTACTTATCTCTTCTCAACACAGATTATGAACTCACTTGTTAGCAGCAGTATAATCAATATGAGAAGTTGAAAAGGGTTCTTAAGCTGACAAAGGTGTGGAGTGGTCATGGGAACGTTTCCCGTGTTCCCTCCCTTGTTTTGAACAGCACTCCCTCTCATGTACACAAACTTTACAAATTTCGACAAGAAGGTCAACTTGCTCTATAAACTTTATTTCTACTCACAATAATTATTACAATGAATACTAATACTAGAAAAATAATCAGACACAAGGAAAATTAATGTTATACACTATATTACAGATTAACAAAATTCTAGAGAAAACATATTGGGAAAATACAATAACAGACAACAGAATGCGCAGATAATCACAGTTCAAATACATTTCTTGAGTTAATTAACAGCATTTATTTCTTTCCCTGAGTTACAGAACTATGCACATGGTAAATAATAAGGATATAGACAAGAAATATAAGTGAGGACAGTCATGAAATTTTCAATTATTTATCACAACACATAAATAATGCTTGAGGGCTGATTTGCTTTTAATCGCGTCCCACAATTATAAGTAAACAAAGTTTTTAGATATTTCCTTTCAGAAAGAAAATTTTTTCTCCCGGTTCGACAGTTTACCCCCCGGGGTTACCCTTACTGTAGTGTTTATTCTTCCCGTCTTGTTGTGACGAACCACTATTACTGGTCCCTGTCACTTGATATTTTTCCAACATAACCCGTTTTTTTGGGAGGGGTTTAAATTATTCCCATTGGGAAAATTTTTTCCCCTTTTTTGGAACTTAACTGATGACTCACCGTCAATGTGACCTGTATTCTTAAAGGTAGGGGGGTTGGCTTTTTTCAACTGAACAATTAATTCTTGCAAACCCGTCATTATTTCCTCCAACCCGAAGTAAGCCTTGTGGTACTTGTTAGATAACCACCTATCATCTTATGGTTCAATTTAGTTTGAAATACCAGACCCCCGAACCAACTTGCATTCCCCCAAAATTTTGTTTGTTACTCAAAATCTTGAGAGTGCTTTTCTAGTTTGATCCGAAATTGTTACAACCCTTTTATAGTTGTGATCTGGCTTTTTCCCCAAAATTTAAACCCCTGCAGTTACTAAACCAAATGTATGCTTTTCCCGAATTACCATAAGAAACCCCTAGCAGACGAATAGCTTCTGTATAAGAGTTGTTTATTTTGGGGGAAAATTTTTGAATGAGGATGAGGGCTTTCCCCTAAATTGTCCCTTTAAATAAATCAATTTTGCAACACTTTCCAGACCCTTTTCCGATCATGTCCCATTCCCTTTTTGAAAAGGGAAACCAAATTTCCCCCCAGTTGTCTCCCGGTTGGAAGACAACAACTGTATTTTGGGAGTCTGGGGAGGGACTTTTTTTTCCCCGGTAAGTCGGGCCCCACTGTCACCCCTAATTTTAACCATCCAGTACCTTAACTTTGAAGCAAAATGACTTTCCAAGTCACCATATTGTTGTAACAGTGTTTCTGGGGATCCTCACGCCGCACAATCCTCCAGTAACTCAATTTCGGGGGATAGATAAAAGGGTATACAGTTTCGATAGAAATAGATTCTGCTTGTTGACTTGCCCAGTGCGGTCACAGCAGCCTGACTTTCGGTTTTCAGTCTCCCTACGATCCCCTTTGGGGGGGTTTAAACCCCTTCATCACGATGAGTTATGAAACGTGTCAAAAAAAAAACCCCCAACAGTGGCGGGGGAATGATTCAAAAAAATTTTGCTCTAGCAATTGCTGTTGGGAGCTTACAGGTGAATTTCAACACCATATTGACCCTGAAAGAAGCTTTTATTGTTGTCTGAAAAGATGATAAAGATGCAGAAAGCCCCACCAGCCACCCCACGAGTCACGCCAAAAAAACCCCAATGAGCGTTTCCCCCCCCAAAACCCCCCCCCAAAAAACCCCAATCAGCTGCCCCCCTTTTAGTGGAGACACAGCCCCCCCATCATGAACCAAAACCACCCCCCCCTTTCTGCCAAGCCCCCCCCCCCCACTACCACCCCCTTTTAAAACTTTCTACTGCCCAAGCTTGCAACCCACCCGCTGCTGCTCCTAGTACATCTATTAAAAATAACCCAACCGAGGAAGTAGGTTTCCATGGGTTTTCCCCTTTTTTTCCCCCCCGACCAATACTACGAGTTTTGGCAAAGGAACTTCACCAGCGTTTCAGAAATGGAACGTCAAGTATTTCCTGATCGGGGGCCCCCCCTACAGCCTCGTAGTCATACCATGACATTCTACGGAAACCGACCCCTGGTCGATCCCCCACCCTTCTAGGGCAGGGTGGTCCCGGCGGAGCTTGCTACCATCTGCGGCTCACAACCCCCCCCCTTTCCCTTTCAGCCTCCTTGGGGCGGGGGAAAGGGGGGACCAGGGGGGCCTAGATCTATCTACCTACCTGCCTGTGCTTGTGGGCGAATGTGGCTGGGGCCGGGGCCAGTTGGTCCCTCCGCGGGGGGGGGGCCCCCCCCTGGGAGACAGGCCTCTGCTACCCCACCCCCAGGGAGCTGGAGCCGGGCCCCCATCTGGTAAAGACCCGGGCCGGGGGGAATTCCCCCGGGGGAAATTTAAAAACCCCCCCCGACCTCCCCTTTTTAAAATTTACTACTTATAGAAAGTACTTCAAGACTATTGTGAGGGGTCTCCTACTCATCTGACATAGAATCAGTAAACCCTCCTTTTCCCAAAATGGTAATTTAAACATTTTTGTGGTGGACTGCCTTCAACCCCTGACGCTTCCCCCCCCGCCCCCCCTCGCCCCAGAACCAGCAATACCGACCACCCCCCCGCTGAGGCCCTGTTTTCAGAATTAAAAACCTGCCCACAGTGGTTTGGGGCCCGATTTTTTTTTTCCCCCCCTTACACCACACCATCCATCTTTTCAGAATTTACCCCTTCCCCCCCCTTCCCTTCCCCCTCTGCCCATTCTTGGGGATAAAGATCAAGATAAATTTTTTGATTTTGAACCACTCCCGTACGACGCGTACCGAGTTCTAGTAACTAAAATTTTTTTTCTTTCCCCCAATCTTTCCCAGGGTCGTTCAAAAAGTTTTAAAAACGTATTGTTTTTTTCAATGCCCTTTGGGAGCTTGCAAAGACGCTTTCCCCTTTTTAAATTTATGGTTTTTCCACCCGGCGGGGGGAAATCCGGGGGTTAAAATGGTTGTGAATTAATAACCACTAAGCCCAAAAATTTAAAAAAATTTTTTTAAAGGTGTTTTTCACCTTCCCTTTTCAAAAAACGTATGCCTGTCCCCAAAATTGGGGCCCCCAAATTGCCCCCCACAATTAAAATTTCTAAAAAACTTTATTTTTCCCCAATCAGTCTTTTATTTTTAAAAAATTTAAATTAATAATGATTAATTCACCCAAACACACCCCGGGTTTAGGATGGACCAAAAGGGATTTGGGGAAATTTAAAGGTTTTCTATCTGGGACACCGCAACTTGCAAAAACAAACCCCCCGGGGGGTGACCGACAGTAAATTTTCCCCAGTCACCCCTTTATATGGGGAAAAAAAGAGCCAACCCCCACTGAGATGGTCCCTTTTTTTAATTTTTAACCCCCCGAACCCACTGACGCCCCTAGACCAGTGTAAAAAAATTGGGGAGATACTAATAATTCGTCGATCACCCCCCGCCCCTTTTTTAGGGCGGGGGGGGGGGGCCGGTTGGGGGTTGCTACCATCTGAAACCGTAAGCCTGTCCTTCCCGTTTTTAAGGGGAAAACCAGAGAGGCCTAGCATCATCTACCCCCATTTGTGCTGGTGGGGAATTTGGGTAGGGGCCGGGGCCATTGGTCCCGGGCCCATGAGGGGGTCCCCCCCCCTTTTGGGGGGAAAAAGGCCCCCACTCCCACGCCAGGGGGGGCCGGGCCGGGCCACCGGGAAAACCCGGGGGCCCGGGGGAATTTCCCCCGGGGAAAAACACCCCCCCCACCACAATAATTTTAGTATGATTAATTTTAAGTGGGGGTTTTATGGTTGGGTATAGGAAAAAGGGCCGATTGAGGAGAAAAGGGAGAGCAAAATTAATTAATATTCACTGGGGCTTTTTCGACAGACCCAAGGGGGACAAAAAGGTAGGGTTTTCTGAAAATAAGCTTTTTTTCTGTCAATGTCAGAGATCAAGCCCCCCATTATTTTGGCCCTTCCTTTTAAAATTCTACCCAGTCAACTTTCATAGTCGCCCCTGGTTGAATTCCCCCCCTTTTACACAACTTTCCCTGTATGAATCTTGGGGCCCCCCCTTTGTCTCTGTTTTTTTCTTTTTCCCCTCTTTTCATTGTTAAATGCCTAAACTTTTTAACACCCGTGACTTAACCTGGGTTCC
>WNWK01035979.1:0-19441 GCA_009830355.1 Cherax destructor | reverse complement strand
GAACAGGCAGACACTGCTGCGCGGTCAGCAGTACATGACCTTCCAGTTTCATATAGAGGTGTTCCTTTCACGGACTATTTTGCGGTCATTGCTACCCACCTTCGCACCCGTTGGCAACAACGCTGGTCTGACCTGCTGAATAACAAACTTCATTCTATTAAACCGGTTATAGGTATCTGGCCTTCTTCTTGTCACCAATGTCGAGGTTGGGAGACTACACTCTCCCGTCTTCGCATCGGCCACACTCGTCTTACTCATTGGTATCTCATGGAGAGGCTCCCTGCCCCTCTCTGTGAGCATTGTCAAGTTCCAGTGTCTGTTCGACATATCCTGTTGGACTGCCCACTCTATCAACGAGCACGCAGAATTTACCTCCAACGACGTCTTCGCTCTGCGGCCTTTTCTTTACCTTCCCTTCTTGCAGATGGACCCTCCTTTAATCCTGACTCTCTCATTGACTTTTTGACAGAAACTGACTTACTACACAAACTCTGAAGATTATACCTCTAGCACCTCCCTCAGTCCCTTCTACCTCGATCTCTTGCTACCCTCCACCCCTGCACTATCCACCGTCATCTTGCACTCCATACCCTACTAATCGTCCATCTCCCTCTTACAACCCACTCTCCCTGCATCCTACAATAACCTGCAGCGCTGTATAACCCCTGTGGTTTAGCGCTTCTATTTGATTATAATAATAATAATTTATCCATGGAAGTAAAGAGGGGAATGTATGAAAATATAGTTATACCATCACTCTTGTATGAGTGTGAAGCATAGGTTGTGAATGTGTGGTGTGAATATAATGCAGAGAATTCGTAGTTTGAAAAATAGGACGTGTGGGATTACCAAAACTATTATCCAAAGGGCTGAGGAGGGATTGTTGAGGTGGTTTGGACATGTAAAGAGGCTGGAGCAAAATAGAATGACTTCAAGAGTGTATAAATCTGTTGTGAAAGGAAGGTGGGGTAGGGGTCGGCCTAGAAAAGGTTGGAGGGAGGAGGAAAAGGAGGTTTGGTGTGCGAGGGGCTTGGACTTCCAGCAACCATGTGTGAGTGTGTTAGATAAGAGTGAAGGGAGACAAATGTTTTTTAGGACTTGACGTGCTGTTGGAGTGTAAGCAGGATAATATTTATGAAGGGATTCAGGGGAAACCGGCATGCTGGACTTGAACAAGGAATTAGTTAAACTATTGATGACAACCCAGATGACCCTCAGCCCATCACCTCTGGGGTGGCCAGTGTGGCCATACCAGACCCTCAGATCAGCACCTCTGGGGTTGCTAATGTTACTACCCAAAGGCAACTCCGCAAGAGGAAATTATCATTTTCCAAGCGTTATGGTGCTGACGATAGTGTAAGTGATATAAGTGACAATGATAAAATCGATTTTATGCCGTAGAGGATTCGTCCAGTGATTATCATTATTCCTCAGTGAAACGTACTTTTAGGTGGCGTCGCCTACGTTCAGGCAGTGTGCCATATGCAGTCGGCGGCAAGGGTTGTGGCAGGTCACGATCCAAAACCCCAGCCACTGATAGTGATAGTGATAATGAAGGAGAGTATGCTGGGATGGAGGAAGAGGAGGTGGGTGGCATGGTGCCTGGACGTCGTGGCGTGGTGGGTGGGCAGACAAAGGACCGCCCGGCACCCTCTCAACCTTGTGCTGCCTCCACTCCCGTCCCTCCTCCTGCTCCCCCACGCCCCATGCCACAGGTCTACCGTTCACCATGTGACCGCAAATGGAACTGGATAGAAAGTAGAAAATATTGGGTATTTTCCGAAAGTTATATTCGATAAACTTTCCAATATGAATATATATCATTAATGTGTTGCTGTTGGCTTAACATTAACTGTAAAGAACCAACGAATTAATACGCATGCGCGAGATGCCTCGTCAAGTGGGCAGGGAAGGGGGGTAGAGGGGAATGGGGAGTGAGTGAACAGGGAGACTACCCACCCGAGATCAGGTGATGATGGCGAGTCAAATTTGGAGATTCCGGCCACCTAATCGGATTTAATTACCTCCTTTCGTAATGTGGAGGAATATCCAGTGAAGCGGCGAATATCAAGTGGGACAATCGGTCCAGGAGGTCCAGTAATAGGACAATAATTGTGAAATAAGGTGTGCCGCCGGCGAGTGACGCGGTCATAGGCCTATTTGAACTGAGTGAAATGACCATACGGCAGGATAAAGTCGTAACCCCCTGATGCAGGGGAGTTTTCGTCTGAGAAGAGACTGAAATGTATTCGATGAATATTGTGAAATGGTGAATATAGTGAAACCGAGTTGTAAATAATCAGGGGTTGATTGTACCGGGCGAGGCTAGCTTGGGTACGCCATACCCCGACCGCCATATTGGACGCGGTTGAAATGAACTAACATATCGCAAGTTATCTACTCGAAATCCAAGTATCGAGACTGTGAATGTGTATAAACTAGTGGGGCATTAAGCCAGGATATACGTAATATGTAAAGTTATACGTATAAACAGTATAAAAGGTCGGATTAGTGAGAGGATCTGATTCGCTACCCCGACCAACCACATGTTAATTAACGCCCGGTCTCGTGGGCGTATAAGAGTGCACGGAAATTAACCTTCCTTGACTCGACGAGACAGCTATTACCATCGCGATCGAATCAGATCGCTTGCGAATTTGTTATTGGCCAATGATATTGTTACGCACAGTAGATGTACTTTAGCTAGGTCAACGATCTACGATACACCGCTATGATGCTGTTAATTAGGTGAGTGATGGTCATGTTAACTTAACTGTGTGTTCTCTACCTCTTCTCCTGTTTGATCAGTTGTTTAATAACCAATACAGTCCACTTAAATTTAATATATCATAATTATAATAAATGATCTTCTCCGATTTATTTATACTGGTCCAGAGTGCAGTGGGTTAACGAGAATATTGAAGGTACCCCTTGGGTGCGGCCAGGAGCGGGTAAAGTTCTCACATACCTTAAAGGGAATGACTGCGGTAAAATTATAGGAGTCGGTCATCTCCCTGGGAGTTTGTTTATTGCTAGTGGCGGTGTCCCAGATAGACTTATCTCTCACAATTCCCCACAGCGCCCGTTGGTCCGTCCTGAACCGGATGTGATTAGTGAATTAATCATTATTGAATTAATTAATTAATAAATAAGTGACTGATCATAGGAAGTGAGTATAGAGTACACAGTTAATTAATATGTGGTGGACAGTAATTAGTCCAATTAATTGCTAGCACAGGCGTGGCTACGATTTGTGCAAGAGTAAGGTGTGAGAATCACCTTTATAAAAAATTTATTTAATTTGTGACGTCAGTGGTTATTAATCCTATAACCATGGCTGAACTTAATGGAGTTAGTGTGGCTGGCAAGCCCATGAATAATAAAGGGTCTATTTAATTTGTACCCTCAGCGGTTATTGATCCTATAACCATGGCTGAACTTAATGGAGTTAATGTGGCTGGCAAGCCCAGGGAGACTAATGTGAAACTGGCACCCTCCGTAGTAAGCAATGACTCGGTGGGACCAGTAAGTGTTTTGATAGGCAGTGACTATTATGCCACCTTCGTGAAGGGTATGACGAAGAAAGGTGGTGTCACTCTTCTCAACACTGGTGAAGGCCATGTAATTTATGGCAGGCTTCCTCGCAGTAATGAATGACTGGAGGAAGCCATAAATACAGTCACGGTGTGTCTTGCTCATGAAAGTTAACCCCAGTGTAAATATTCTTCTATAGAGGATGCTGTTGAACCAGTACACAAGTTGTGGGAACTGGACAGTATCGGGATAAATGTAAATGAAGAAAGTCCAGATGATTCCTTCACTCAGGAACAATACCTGAAGGATGTTAAATTTGAGTCTGGACAATACTGGGCGCGACTCCCATGGAAGCTAAACCATCCGGAACTGCCCACTAATTACCGGATGGCGTATGGTCAGTTAAAGTACTGGTCCAGAGTGCAGTGGGTTAACGAGAATATTGAAGGTACCCCTTGGGTGCGGCCAGGAGTGGGTAAAGTTCTCACATACCTTAAAGGGAATGACTGCGGTAAAATTATAGGAGTCGGTCATCTCCCTGGGAGTTTGTTTATTGCTAGTGGCGGTGTCCCAGATAGACTTATCTCTCACAATTCCCCACAGAAAGTGCACCATTCTGATGCCAGTGGAAGTGACATCATGCCCCACTGTTCCATCACAAATGAGTCTAGATTGAGACTATTTTCAACTATACTTTGATGAGCCGATAATGAACCTGATTTTTACCCAGACCAACCTGTACTACAAGTATACAATGGACCACACAGATGTTTCAGAATCATCACGGCTGCGCAGATGGAAAGATACAACTGTGGCTGAAATGTATTTGTTCCTTGGCACTATCATGTTTATGCCACACACATATAAGAACAATATAGCACAGTACTGGTCCACAGACCACTTCATCAGCACTCCAGTCTTCCGTGACCTCCTTCTCCGCAACAGATTCCTTCTGTTGCTACGAATGTTGCACTTCTCAGACAGGAATACGCCAAACCGAAATGACCTCCTATGCAAAATCCGGGAATTGTTTATGTATCTGTAGCAAAAATTAAGTGCCTACTTTTATCCCTTCAAACAATATATACCAATATATTCAAACTATATATACCAAGAAAACGTAATCGTTTTGGAATAAAACTCATTGTTATGTGTGACTGTGAGACTGGTCTTGTTTTGGATGTCATTATCTACATAGGGAAAAACACACTCGACGATACCAGGCGCATGTTGGGCATTTCTGGGGATGTTGTTCGCAAGATGATACAGCCATACCTTGGCAAGGGCCATACATTGTTCACAGACAACTGGTATACAAGCCCTATGCTTGCTGATTTCCTACATGTGAATAATACTGATATATGTATAACAGTGAGAAGAAATAGAAAACATATGGCAAGGTTCAGTGGAGGCAGTGTAGTGCAAGCGTTTTATGTCAATGACGTCATGGCACTGAAGTGGCATGACAAACGGGACGTGACGTTGCTGTCAACCATCCACAGAAACGAGATGGTACAAACAGACAGATGGAGCAGGCACAACAATGAACCTATTGTAAAGCCAGCTGCTGTCGTCGACTATACGAACAATATGCGACTAGTCGACAAGTGTGACATGATGATAGGGTTTGTTGACTGTGTGCGTAGGAGTCGCAGGTGGTATATGAAAGTGTTTTTCCACCTTGTAGACATTGCAATGTTCAATGCCTTTAATATGTATGAAATAAAGACTGGGAAGCGACAACTCTATGCAGAATTCACCTTCAATGTCATCAAGCAGATAGCGAAAAAGTATGGTACCACACCTGTACCTGCCACTCCACAGCGACCTGTCACCCCACAACAGCGACCTGTCACCCCATAACCGCGACCTGTCACCCCACAACCTGAGGAGAAAGTGCCAGAATGAATAATCCCTAACTGTCACTGCTTGATACCGATACCATCTGCCAGAAAGAAGAAGTATTCGCAGAATAAGTGTGTTGTGTGTGCTTACACTACACAGCGACCCCAAGTGCGAAAAAACACACGATTCATATGTCAGCAATGTGGGGTTTCACTCTGCATGAATCCATGCTTCTTCGAGTATCATACAGTGGTGGACTTCTAGAAACATAAATGGGACCTATAAATACCTTGCATATATATGTAAACAATATTTTGTGATTGAACCAGGTGTACAAATTCATCTATCAGTGTGAACATGTGTGTTTGTGATAGTATGATTACTAATTCAGTACCAAACATTTTTGTCTCAACAAGAATTGGCTATGAAATCAAAAGATCTGCAACAAAACATTATTATCATAACATGAAAACAACGAAAAATAGAAAAGAATTGGAAAAACACGATAAATGTTTATTATTTCTGTAAGCTGCAGTGCTCCATGTTGCCGACACCTCATCATTTAGCACCAACTTCGAGGGCTTATATCTCGATAAGTACTGTCCCTAAAATTTTTTTTTATCCTATAACATATATAAAAATGCGCTCTTCATTTAAAAAAAAAACTATTTTTTTTTCAAAATATTCGGAGCACCACGCAAGTGAACGTAAATCTACGTTTGGACAGTTAATACCGTTTCTAACACTATATACACTAAGAAATGTGTGTTTCTGTGTGTAAATACTGAGATAGTAATATTATTGGGATTAAAATATTCTGGATTGGAAATGAAGAAGTTACATGCTGCGTTTGTAATATACTGTAGTCAATAGGCTTAAAACCCAATAAATCTTTCCCAGCATATACCTACCAATTTCATTTCAAGCAATCCCTCCAAGTCCCTTTCCACTGCTCAACTCCTACATCCAGAACACTCTTCACGGTAAAATTAAGGCCCTACTCTTTCTGGGGAATTTTTGATTGGCTAACATTTCAAACTTCAATCAAAATAATTATTATAATATTTTTATTTTAAGATTTTTCTAAATATCTTTCAAAAACGTATTTGATTTTTCATGGGCCTGTTCTGGCAATTGAGCTTAAAGCTTCAGCTTCCCCAGTCCTCTACATAATAGGTTCCTACTCTTACTCTCAATACTTTTTCATTTTAAAATGCTTCTTTCTTCCTAAGATAAAGCTTCACATTATATATCGTCGACGTATTAGGTATTCTCATCACATAATCTTTTTTGGAAGACATGATATGCAGTGAGAACATGTAAACATATATACTCAAAAGACTCGTGGGGTTGGTTCTCACACAGTTAATTCCCTGTTTACTGTGTTCTTTCTTGTAGGATTGGATTCCAGTCATGTGCAAGATGGGAAAAGAAGATGGTGGGGTAAAATGTCTGAGTAAGAAGGCCCATCACCTATCTTTTAAGGCAAAGGTAATTTGAATAACATGAGTAGCTAGAATATGTACTTGCTCTAGAAGACGTAATACATAGTAATAATGGTAGAAGTACCGATAAAATATTAGGTAAATGGGCATAGATGCATTTAATGTGACATTTTATTGTAGCAACGTTTCGCTCCTCAGCAGCTTTATGAACCCGTTAACAGCTTGACAAACCTCCTGGAGAGAGAAACGTTGCCACAATAAAATGTCACATTAGTTACATCTGTGTTCATTTTCCCGACTTAAGACATGCGTCACCACCTTGGAAAGCTCGGGAAGCAGAATCTACTCCACTAGAAGCTAATCTATTAGGAAAAACTATTGAAGCTGCCCTTTCGAAGACGATCCACAAGATCCTCGATAAGTATCAACAAAGCAAAGAGAAAGAGAGAGTGAGAGGGAGAGAGATAATTTAACATGGGAGGGTTAGAACGATACAAACGAAATAAAAACAAATAATAACCTAATAAAATGGCATATTTATTTCTTTGGAGTGTAGGTAAGAAATTGAAAGAGATTTAAAAGAAATATTACATAAGAACATAAGAAAGGAGGAACACTGCAGTAGGCCTGTTGGCCCATATTAGGCAGGTCCTTCACAATCCATCCCACTAATAGAGGCGTCGCTCCCCAGCCTTGGTGGTGCATGGGTGAGCTCAGTTGTCCCCCTTGTGGAGGATAGGTGAAACTTTGTTTTCACCACAATGGCGGATACTTACCGGCGCCGTGTCAACAATGTCTGTGTGGATTTGATTAAAGGTGCTGTGTATCCTGACAATGCTGAGGTCATCTTGCCATTGGTTATCCGTGACACCTTCGGAATCCCGAATGAGGCCATATATGTTATCTCCTTGAATGGGGCCGCCAGATTTTTCGTCAAGTTCAACTCCACCGGTGTGTATGAAACAATGGTGGACAAGTTTCAAGAGAAGAATATGGTCATCAATTCGGAATTGGAGGTGCGTATGCGTGACGTGTTGGCACATTACTCATGGATTCGTGTGAAGAACATCCCATTTGAGGCAGATGAATTTGATGTTCGGCGAGTGTTCGGCCAGTATGGGACAATCCACGTAGCTAATGTTGGTAGGTGGCAGCAGGGTACTTATGCTGGAATGCTGGAGGGATCATACTCCCTCAAAATGACTTTGAGAAGGCCTATCCCGTCATATGTCTAGATGCAAGAGTTTTGTACCCAAGTATGTCTCGTATGCCGGACAGGTAAGGATGTGCCAGCTCTGTGGTGCCTCGGGGCATGTGGTAGCTTCGTGTGATCAACACAGGGAGCGGCAACCTGGACGTTGAGATGATGGGGTATCTAGTTCCGAGGTGGACCCCAGAGAGAAGACCAAGACGAGTGTGGGTGCGGTTCTTGATACTGAGGATGTCCCTCGGAGTTGGAGTGAGGCTGTTGATGCTGCTGAGGAGGCCGTCCTGACTTTGACCCCAGAGCTGCAGGAAGGGGTGAAGGATTGTTCTCAGGTTGCCATGGTGGGTGACTTGTTAGAGGTGGTCTTTGAGTTGCTGAGGCCCTGTTTTGAGGACATCCAGAGCCTCCTTGAGAGCCCGTCTCCCGCGGGTGTTTTGAGTCTGGACGAGGACTCACCTGGTGTTTCGGTGAGTCCTGAGTGTGAGATTGGTCCAGTGGAGGACATTGTTGACTCTATGCCTGAGGTGGTGGCTGAGGTGGAGGTGCATAGGGAGGAAGGTCTTGGGGAAATGGAATGTGTGGGAGCATCCCACAAGCAGCCCAGTGGGGCTGCTGAGAATGATGTCATAACCCCGGGCCAAAGGTCTTGTAAAATGGCTTGGAAGGATGTAGTTAAAAGGAAGAAGGTTGTGTCCCAAGGGTGAAATGGTGGGGTAGGGGTGAAAGGAGGTAGGGCGCATAGTGGGGCCTCTGTGCCTGGTGTGATAGGATCTGTGCGCCGAAGTGGCAAACCCCCATTGACCTTTACAGGTGTTTCAACTTGAAATGTGAATGGGCTCCTGGTGGAAGTTCAGAGATGGATTGAGGTGATGCTCAGACGGGTGAATGTCAATGTATGCTTTCTCCAAGAGCATAACTATAGGTGTGGTAGGGATTTGTGTTTGAAAGGATATACGTGTTATACTGGGAGTTTGGGGAATTTCAAGGGTGGGGTGATGGTGGGTATTCGCGAGACCAGCCCCTTCAAGTTAAAAGCCTGGGAAGAGGGGGGTGGTGGTAGGATAGTACGAGTGGACGGGGTTTGGGGTGATATACAGGTGAGTTTCATAGGTGTATATATGCCGGCGACTTCCAATCGCCGTGCTAAGGATGAGTTTGTACGTGATGATTTAGTTTACACGCTGCAAGGTTTACCGATGGTTACGATAATTGCCGGGGATTAGAATTGCATTATTAGAGGGAGGGATGTGGAACCTCGGGGGGGCGGGTTGTATGTTGCAGAGCTTGCGGGAGGTGATGCGGGCGATTAGGGTAGAAGCTTTGGTCAGGGGTGGAGGGTGGCATGTAGATCACACTTATATTAAAAAGGGTTATGCAGCTCGGTTGGATCGGGTATATGTATCGAGGGCGGTCCAGGTAGGTGAGGTAACATGTCAGGATTTTGGTTTCTCCGACCATAGGGGTGTGTTGGTGGAAATGGGTTAGGCTGGGGCGGTGAAGATATATCCTTATTGTTGGAAGTTAAATGTGAGGTTGTTGCAGGGGATGGATCATAGAGAGGTTTTTGCAGATTGGTGGGGACGTGTATGGAACGACGGGAGGGGGATAAGTGATATTGTGGAATGGTGGAATGTGTGTGCTAAAGTAGCGATACAGGACTTTTATCAGCGACTGGGTAGGGACGATGCGAGGCAACGGATGGGAATGTTGAGGTACATATAGGGGCAGTTGAGGAATTGTTATGAGGGTGTGGGGAGGTATCCGATAGCTGAAATTGACCATCTGTGGTCGCAACTGAGGGAGTTTCAGAATGAAAATTTTCATGCTCTGCAGGTATGTGAGGAATTAGAGGAAATTTTATGGGGAGACAAACCCTCTGCGTTAGTGTTACGTACTTTTCAGACCCGGAGGAGGGATATGATGGTAATGTCTTTGAGGGTTACTGAGAATTGTCATGGGTATAGGAAGAGGCAGATTCTTTGTACAACGGATGCCAAAAGTTGTTATGTGGATACTTGGTTTGAGTGTAAGATGAGACAGGGGGTTAGTGATGGAATATCCCGGGATGTAATTTTAGAGAGTATAGTGGGGAGGATAGGGGCCGGAGATAGGGAGAGTATGGAAGGAAGTATAACTGAGGAGGAGGTTTGGCAGACAGTGAAGAGTCAGACCCTGGGTGAAGCCCTGGGCCTGGATGGGATTTCCGGGGATTTCTATATTGTTCATTGGGAAGTTCTGCAGGAGATGTTTGTCAGGTTTTTTAATACTATGAAATTGAAACGTAGTTTGGGTGGGGGCATGGCAACAGGTAATGTGGTGTTAGTGCCGAAAAGTCGTGCTTGTGGGACAATTGAGAATTATAGGCCAATTACACTTATGTGCGCAGATTATAAGATTTTTGCATGCATTCTTGCTAATCGAATTGAAAGGAGTTTTGGGGAAATTATTGAAGAAAGGTCAGTACGGGGTTCTGGGGCGAAGTATGAGGGAGGGACATCGTAGGATTAAAGGTTTTCTGGAGGGCAGAATAGCTGGAGGTGTATTAGGTTTAGATTGGGGAAAAGCTTATGCTAGTGTTGATAGGGATATGCTGCAGGTGGTGCTGTTACGGCAGGGGTTTGGGGCGGAGGTTGTGGGTTGGGTCTGCTCATTGTATGTGGATGTGTGTGTGAGGGTGCAGGTGAATGGGAGGGTGGGGTCCCAGGTGAGCTTGGGGCGGGGGCTGTGGCAGGGGTGCCCCTTGTCACAGCTCCTATTTGAATGTTTGCAGTACCCCTTCTTTAGGTTGGTGTCGGAAGGGGTGAGGGAAGGGAGTACTCATGGGGTTGCAGATATGGAAATTATTGGCTATGTAGATGACACCACTATCTTAGTAGGTACTATGGAGGGGTTAGGTAATGTAAATAGGATAATGGAGATTTTTTGTTTGGCCCCTGGCCTGCAGGCGAATAGAGAGAAATCGAAGTTATTAGAGGTGGGGAAGTGGGTGGGGGGGCAGGGTTTTGGGTGGCCAACAGTGGATAGGTTAAAGATATGTGGAGTGACTTTTTGTACTCAGGCAAGTGTTGCACTCAAAGTTAATTCCTTGGCGGTGGTAAATGCCGCTCTGGGTAGGATGGGGGGTTGGCGGCCTGGTGAGGTCACTCTCTTGCAGAGGGTCATCGTTGTTAATTCCTTGGTATACAGCTTGGTATGTTGCTGCAGTATATTCCCTATTGGAGGAAGATGATCTGTGGTTTCAAAGTCGGGTATTAAGGTTTATGTGGTGTTATTGGATGCATTGGTTAGGGAGGGATGTGGTAATGACTAGTGTAGCAAAGGGCGGGTTGGGTTTGATACTTTTGCAGAGGCGTTTGATAGGGATATATGTTAGGCAGGAATATCTGGCGCGAAGGGGGATTAGAGGAGTGAGAGTGGGACGGGTGATGAGTGAGGTTCGCAGATGGTGGAAGGGAGAGAATTTGTTTTGTGAGGCAATTTTACGACATCTTTTGGTTGTTCTGGATCCTGGTAAGGTGAAGGTAGGGTTACATAAGGTGGGAAGGTGAGAAATGGAGGCTTTAGGTATGGATGTCTATCCGCATTATGATTGGAATGTTACGTGGTTTTGGTTTCAGCGTTTAAAGTTGCCTCCTAGGGTGTGTGAGATTGGGTATCGGTTTTTACATGGTATTTTGGCATCTAGGGCTCAGATTTTTGTGATGGGAATGGCAGGTGATAGGTATTGTCAACACTGTGGGTTTTGGGATACGGCATTCCATGTTGTATATTTTTGTGGGGGTCTTGAGAGGGTGAGGGAATGATTTCTAGGGGTAATACGGGGTGTGGGGGGGAATGGGTTATCAATGTTAAGATGTTTAAGTTTGGATGTGGTGGGATGCCCAGAGGATGTGAGGCGTGCGGTCATGTATTTGGTTATGGATTTTATTTATGTTTCGTGGAGTATGAGGGAGGTTAGGAGTGATGCTAGGATTAGGGCTTTAGCAGTGAGATTTTATAGAACTAAGTGTAGGAATCAGGAGTTGTATGGGAGGGTGTGGGATAGATTTTTTTCTGTAGGATATAGGCTTTTAACAATGGGGTCATTGCTGAGTTAACTCCGAGCTATAGTTTTTCTGGTTTTTTTTCCAGGAAGGGGTTTGTCTGTGGAGAGGGCTGGCGAGGTAGGTGTGAAAGCTGATAGGTGTGTTTTATGTATGGGGGAGGGGGGTGGGTTTTTGTGGTTGTCGGGGTGTTTTTTCCGGTTTTCCACTAACCCCTTTTCCCCTAGGGGCAAAGGGGTGTGGGTTTTCTTTTTCTAGGTGAATATGTGTGTGGTATGTTTGTAGACTCAGATGAAGGGGGGTGGGTTAGATTTTTTGGTTTCACTTTTGGGTTTCACGTTTTTTACAATGGGGTTTGCCTTACTTGGGGCCAGGTTGCGCCCTTAGGTTAGTTTGGTTCCATTTTAGGTTTCTCACTTCACAAATGTAATTCATGTATTCTTGGAATTATTATAGCTATCATTCTTGATATATGGGATTATTCTCATTTTTTATATTGTGAGTTGTGTGTTTAGTTATGTATTTGAAAAAAAAACCACGCAAATCAGCAATGAGGTATCATTTGGTATTCTTTTTTATTGTGCAAGAATGGTATACAATACCGACAAGAGGAAATTAAGACATGTGCAACATCTGGGTATCTTTATTGTAAACGTTTCGACATCCAGTGGCTTTATCAATACAACTTCGGTGCTGTTCACACCACTCCAAGACCGAGGGACTGATTACCTCATCTTTTGTATATAGTTCTACTGTCTTCAGTGTCCTAGAATTTGTATTGATAAAGCCACTGGATGGCGAAACGTTTACAATAAAGATACCCAGATGTTGCACATGTCTTAATTTCTTCTCTTTTATTGTTTTGGTTTGTATTGAAACTGAATGGGTCTGACCCATAGACTCCATCACTGTGAGGTGTTGGAGCCAGGTTACGGGCATCTCTTTCACGAACGTTACGGAGACTTCTCATGTTATGCGTGTGTGCCTAGATTTTCTTTACTATTGTTGATGGTTCATATTACCAAAAGTTTACTTGTAATTGTTGTAGTATATTAATACTTGTATGCTTTTGACCCTTTAGGGGTCCCATATTGTGTTTTGTTTAAGGTATTCATAGTGGTTTTGATTATATATGTTTGTATAGTATATTATATATTCTTATGTAATATGTATGTATATTGCATATGTTACAATCAAGTTTCCGTGGTCATTCCTCCGTGACTGTCTCGGGTGTATTGAAATTGTGTACATAAATAAGGGGGGTGGGGTTTTAGCTTTGCAGTACTTTATGGTATACGGAATTGCTGGTTATGTTTGTTATTCTCATTAGGAAAGCAGTTGGCTCCTTGTTTTTAGAGTGAAAGGTTTTGTAAACTTTGCTTCAATTCATTTTGGCGTGAAAGGTGCTTCTCATTATGGTAACAATATGTGCTTTGAATATATTGTAAACGGGCTTTAGTCAGTGTTTAATGGTTATGTAAGATAGAGCTTGCAGTTAAGTGTAGGGTAAGGGTTTGGATGTTATGGAATGTTTTCCCGGGGTTTCTCCCGTTTGATGACTCATAGAGTTTGTTTTTGTATAGTAAATATTGTAAATAACAAGTGTGTATACTTAATTTAAATTACGATATTTGGGGTTTTAGGAGTTCTTTTTGGGTGGGTTAAGGTTTTCATTATGTCTACTGTTTTTCAATGTCAATTACGAAAGTACCTTATTTCAGTTGAATGTACTTACTCTGGTGGTAAACTATATGTTTTGCTTTTACTGTTTCTTGATAATTAATTGTTTCTATGTGATGTAATACTGGATTTTAAATAAAATATATAAAGAAAAAACTAACGAAGCAACCCAAGAAATAAGCTTTGATAATTCTATTTACTCATGTACAAGTCCCACTCAAATCCAACCCCTCTCACTCATGAATTTATCCAACGTAAATTTAAAACTACCCAAGGTCCTAGCTTCAATAACCCTACTAGGTAGATTGTTCCACTCATCAACTACCCTATTTCCAAACCAATACTTTCCTATATAAAATAACTGCGTTGTGTCTCTAACTCCTCATCTTCCACCAGTCTTCTTTGTACAGGACTGAGGAAGCCACTGGATGGCGAAACGTTTCCTCATTAAAAAATAAAAAATGTTGCAAAAGTGTCTAATTCTTCAACTTGTCGGTTTTTTAGAGTTAGTATTAGTGTTCGACTTCACACATAGTCTCCCGTGTAGGTTATGTTGTGTGCTCGCATTCCAGGAAACTATACTGCTGTCTTGTTCTGGACAGGTAGAGCTGCGTGAGATTAGCCAGCCTGAACACTGGTGTTGTTTCATACCTCTTCCAGTTGAGGACCAGCATCTACTGTTAGTCAACAACCACCACCATTAATCTTGAAGCTATTTTCATTAGCATTTGCTATCAGAAACCTATCACCATACATACTAGCACCATCAGTACCACCGCCACTAAGAACAACAAAATAGCAATAATTACCATAAAAATCCATCAATAAAGTACCCAATATCAGCTTTCCACTCGGTGTTGTGTACATATACCTCAGTTATGCGTCCATCAGTACCTCACTGCCTAACAATTGCTGAATTTGCTCCTATCATACAACTTTTCTGATTAGATATTCCCTAGGCTCTTTTCCACACTTACGAACTAAATAACATCCACTATCAACATGTAATCTTTCCCAGTAGAGTAGCTATGTGAATTTATAATAAACATATATAGTTATTTTTTTCAAAATGGCTGCCGTAGCTTATCCAGACGAGTCTGGTGATGTCCCAGTATCCAGGTCTGTTCACAGTGTTCCTGTTTCTGTCATGAAGATCTCAATTATTATATTATTTTCTGTTATTCGTCTCTAATACTCTGAACAACAACTTATTCAGAACAAGTGCTTAACTCTTAAGAATCATAGAGAAATAATATTTCCTGCAAAAGGTGAGTGTTTTCTAACCCTTTTACTCTATTATTATGGCTAAGTATTATGAAACCCAGATATGCACCAACAACTTTCTACGCTGATAAAACTGTCGCAGCTTTAAGAAGAAAATATTTTTCTAATTCACCGACATGAAATGGAGATATTCACCCAACATGTTGCAATGATTTGCTAAGTAGAACCATTAAAATTATTTTGCCAGGAAAATTGCCTTCGTGACCCATGTATCTCTTTAGAAAACATAAAGAAACTAGAAATATTTAGTGAAATAAAAACTACAACATAAAACAACCATTTGTCTGCTACGTAAAATTCCATTAACGATTTTTTTTTTTGTAAATGTAACACTTACTTGTAGGTTTTGTTGCATACTCGTTCACTGAAGGTCGCAGGCGGGTACAGTCTCAGAGATTCTGAAACATAATGAAATAATAACTCACGTTCATTATAATATAATTAAGGACTTGATCAAAAGTTCTTTAATCTATTATCTCGAATTCCCACTCCATATCGTGAAATTTATGTTGCTTCTGACAGAACTAAATCTCTTAAAGATTTTTGGAGTCTGATTCAGACGGTTAAAACCGGGAGTCAATTATATTTTTCTGCAGTTCGATTGCTTTGGAATAGTTGTTTTTCTTCTGTTAATTCAGACTTAATAAACTTGTGCCTTTTTCAACATTGATCTCTTCGAAAACTTAGTAAAATTTGGAACTTACATGTGCTAATTTACAATTTTAATGACGAAATATGAATATTAGCTTCCATATGGACAGAATTACTCAAGTTCTGAGTGGTAATTTCAGATTTCTAATAGGCAATTATTAAAATAAAGTGAATTTTATCAGTTTAAAAAATAGAGCTTTAAATTAACAGATTCATACTTAACATTACTGGAAATTATTCGAACTTTTATTTTCGTAATTAATTTCTCATTATGTTCCCATAAGGTTACTAAATACGGAGATAGATTCAGAAATGTAATGATTTTTCATTTTTCAGTTTGTAAACCTCAAGGGAGTGCCTGTGATAAATAATGAATGACACTGTCATCTCAGAAAAATTCAGTTATTTATTATTTACTTTTCTATATTATTAATAAATATTGTGTATTAAACATTTCATTATATATTGTACATATTCATTTAATTTTTAGAAACATAAATAGTACAGGAAAAGTACCGGTATAAAGATCGTTAAAAATTCGGATATCATTCCATCCCTAATATAAATAAATGATATAAATAAATTATATATATTTATATATATATATATATATATATATATATATATATATATATATATATATATATATATATATATATATATATATATATATATATATATATATATATATATATATATATATATATAAAATATATATATATATATATATATATATATATATATATATATATATATATATATATATATATATATATATATATATATGTCGTGCCGATTAGGTAAAACTTGCTATTTTGGCTTAAATAGCAACGCTCACTGCCATATAAGACAAGTGAAAATTTGTGTATGCAATAATTTCGCCAAAATCATTTTGAACATAACGAAAAAATATATTTCATTGTGTTTGTTTATTATTAAATTAATGTTAACGTATCTATAATATATTTAGTTGGGTTAGGCTAAATTAAATTGCGCTTGTTGTAATAAGGTTAGGTAGGTTTCAAAGTTTCTCTTGGTACAAAATTATAAATTCTTACATTAACATAAATGAAAAAATATATCTTTAAACGTATAAAAGAAAATTTTAGAAAAGACTTAATTTTAGATGAGTTCTTGCTAATTGACCAGTTTTACCTAATCGGCACGACATATATATATATATATATATATATATATATATATATATATATATATATATATATATATATATATATATATATATATATATATATATATATATTATATGTATATGTATATATATATATATATATATATATATATATATATATATATATATATATATATATATATATATATATATATATATATATATATATATATATATATATGTCGTGCCGATTAGGTAAAACTGGTCAATTAGCAAGAACTCATTTAAAATTAAGTCCTTTCTAAAAATTTCTCTTATACGTTTAAATATATATTTTTTTCATTTATGTTAATGTAAAATTTATAATTTTGTACCAAGAGAAACTTTGAAAACCTACCTAACCTTATTATAACAAGCGCAATTTAATTTAGCCTAACCCAACTAAATATATTTTAGATACTTTTACAATAATATAATAATAAACAAACAAAATTAAATATATTTTTCGTTATGTTCAGAATGATTTTGCGGAATTATTGCATACACAAATTTTCGCTTGTCTTATATGGCAAGGTGAGCGTTGCTATTTATGCCAAAATCGCAAGTTTTACCTAATCGGCACGACATATATATATATATATATATATATATATATATATATATATATATATATATATATATATATATATATATATATATATATATATATATATATATATATATATGTCGTGCCGATTAGGTAAAACTGGCCAATTAGCAAGAACTCATCTAAAATTAAGTCCTTTCTAAAATTTTCTCTTATACGTTAAAATATATATTTTTTTCATTTATGTTAATGTAAGAATTTATAATTTTGTACCAAGAGAAACTTTGAAAACCTACCTAACCTTATTACAACAAGAGCAATTTATTTTAGCCTAACCCAACTAAATATATTTTAGATATGTTAACATTAATTTAATAATAAACAAACACAATGCAATATATTTTTTTCGTTATGTTCAGAATGATTTTGGCGATATTATTGCATACACAAATTTTCACTTGTCTTATATGGCAAGGTGAGCGTTGCTATTTAAGCCAAAATCGCAAGTTTTACCTAATCGGCACGACATATATATATATATATATATATATATATATATATATATATATATATATATATGCAAAAAGATCACAGTAAACAGGTGATATCAAAATATGCAAGACAACCACTATGAAAAAATAGAAGAATTCCAAGCGCTTTCGTGACTACTCACATTATCAAGGAACTATAAAAGGAAACATGACAAGAAGGCTTATAAAGGGGCAGAATACACCTCACAGTCACATCACACTAACAAAGACTACACCTCACAGTAGCGTAACAACGCACGACTCTGTGAAGAGGAACATAAGAAAGGACCTGAAACTCTTCCCAAGAATTAAGATATGTCCAATTTATCATTAAATTCTTCCCAAATTTTATTAATTATAAATGAATACAATTTATATAAACCATATATATATATATATATATATATATATATATATATATATATATATATATATATATATATATATATATAATTGAAACCACGAACGATTGGTATTGATCAATAACAACACTGCGACTAGCCAAGGAGTCGAACCCATGCTGCTTTGGTCTGCCTCATGGTGAGCGAAAGACAGATGACGCTCTAGTCCACGGGACCACACAATTCTCAAGAATGTGGATTCGTCGCTCAGCCTTGCTGGTGAGCGGACGTGTGCTGTCTCCCCTGGTGGCGTTTGGCAAAAGCTTGGATTTGCAAATGGCGCTGGGTGGTAGGAAGAGGGTCAACACGGTTTGTGTGGACTTGATCCATGGGGCAGTGACTGCAGAGAATATGGCCGTGCTTCTGCCTGACATATTAAGGAGAACTTTTGGTATAGAGAACGACATGTTGTCTGGGGTGGCCATGAATGGAATTAAGAGAATTTTTGTGAAGTTTGGTGCTACCAGTGTTTACGAGACAATCGTGGAAAAGTACCAGGAACGCAGTATGTACATAAACCCAGGTGTTACTGTGCAACTTCGTGATGTCTCCAGAAGGTACACATGGATAAAGGTTCGCAATGTGCCTTTTGAGGCAGATTCAATGGACATGACTTCAGTGTTTGATAAATACGGGACCATTCATGCGGCAACGCAAGGACGTTGGGCGGGGCCCATATGAGGGCTGCGGATGGGTCTTATGTTTGAAGATGTCTCTTAAGTACCCCATCCCGTCTTATGTAATATTAGAGGAATTCCGCACGCAAGTTTTTGTGACATATGCGGGCCAACAACGGACGTGTCGCCTATGTGGGGGATATGGACACATTGCAGCCCTGTGTGACAGGAGGCAGGAGGCCAGAGGTGCTCCTTACCAGCATAGCAGGCAGCAGTGGACTACGCAACAGGATGACTGTAGTCCTGAGAAGGCGAATAGGAGCGCCGAGCGGGGAGGGGTGGGAGGGCAGGACGACTTGCAAGTGTCGGCCTGTGCCACCCTTCCTGACAATTCGCCTATGTGTGGGAGATCCGCTGTGGGCGGTGACGCGTCGCTGAGGGGTGGAAGGCGATGGCGGGAATCCACACGATCCTTGGTGGAGGATATCA